>JAPPVO010006537.1:0-40197 GCA_030407325.1 Camellia japonica | reverse complement strand
TAAAATATGAATAAAATATAATTAAATTTCAATCACATTTTTTTTGTATTTTTAAATTTCTATACATACAGATTTATAATCCAAACAAAATTTTAAGATCTTTATACAAACATAAAAATAAAATATAAGATCTTTATACAAACATAAAAATAAAATATAAAATATAAGATCTTTATACAAACATAAAAATAAAATATAACAATAAATCTCTAGACATATTTTTCATATATTTCAATAAACATGAATTAAGCATATAAAATATAAGATCTTTATACAAACATAAAAATAAAATATAACAATAAATATGTAGACATATTTTTCATATATTTCAATAAACATGAATTAAGCAGCAGGTTACCAAAAAATTTTTTGGCGGCGGGGGGGGGGGGGGGAATAGTGCTATAAACGATTGGTTTGATTAGGGTCAAGCAACGAGAAGACTTTCCTATATCAAAATTTGATTTTCTATGTCAATACGTGATTTCTCTCTCTCTCTCGAGATTGCTCTCAATCTCGGATCCTCTCTCTGTGTTCTCAATCGATCATTCCTTCAATTAATCAATCAATCAATCAATCCATCGAATGGTGGAGGAGAGTTTCAAATACGTGATTCTGATCGGTGACATCTCCATTGTGAGTATTTTTCATCTTTGTTCGCTCTATTGTTTAATTATTGATTCACAATTTGATCGTATCTTTAGCTTTGTACTTTTCTTCTTGTTAAAAATCTGAATTTGAATCACGAGTGTGGTCTATCTGTTTATTGCCTGACTTGTCCATGGAGTTGAAAGAAAGCTATAGTTCCACCATTGTTGTAAATGAGAGCTATAGTTCCACCGTTTGTGAAGAGACAAAAAACTGCAACTTAGCAGTGAAAGTTTTTCAGATAGATGTGTTTGTTGACTTGGGAGTTCCAAGAATTTGATGGTGAAACGGTGATGGCGGTATGTGATATTTGTAGAAGATTGAGGTGTAGTCTTGCAATCGCAATATATATAGACATATATATATATATATATATATATATATGTGTGTGTGTGTGTGTGTTGTTCTACCTTCTGAAACACCAAGTATGTTTTCTTCCTTCTTGTTCTCTTGTATGTTCCTCCTTGTTTTCTTCCTCTTTGTGAAATTTTTTGCCTACCACGTGTTTGATTATATGCTCAAATGAGAAATTCATCAGAGTTTCACTTTCTGATGTCTCTATGCTTTTTCTGCTTTCTTTTTTTGTTTTTTGGTTAATAGATGTGTTACTTTTGATTGTATCAGCATATTTGTGAAATCGTTGCATTGTAGGAGCTACTTATATGAGACTTATTATTTATGTGTTTTAATTTGAGCAATACCAGGCCATATATTTGTTTATATTTGTTTGAGAAAAAAATTTATTTATTTTCAGTAATTTTTTAGAGTAGTTAAGTTGGATTTTTTATAAAATTATAAATATACTCAAATAAGTTTTAAAAAAAATTAGAGCAAAAATATTTTTACATTGTCCTCAATTAGAAAAATTTAAGGTGAAAAGCTTGGTTGGAAATTATTAGTTTTTTATATTAAAAAAAAATTGGATTGAATTTTTTTTTTAATAGATGTTTTCAAGACATGCTAATGTATGCCGTATAAAGTTATAATATTTTACAACATCGAATGTATGTTATCTTAAATGCAAATATTTTACGATATATTTTTATATGCCATGAAAATATACATTTTTTATGGCATACTTTTGCATGCCATAAAAAAATAGATTGAATTTTTTTTTTTTTTAAGAAGTTTTCATGACATGCTAATGCATGCCGTGTAAAGTTATAATATTTTACAATATGAAATGTATGTCGTTTTAAGTGCAAATATTTACGACATATTTTTGTAAGTCATGAAAATATACATTTTTTTACGGCATACTTTTGTATGCTATAAATATATGAATTAACGACTTACATGGTATGTATGTCGTTATTGAAAAAACATTAACGGCTTGCAAAAAAAAAATGCTGTAAAATGTACTAATTACGACATACATTTGATGTATGTCGTAAACTTAAAGCCGTAAATAGTTAGTTTTGTTGTAGTGACGTAGTCCATCACAAATGGAACATTTTCGAAATGTTATCGCAGATGCACACCTGGCTGATATGGGTTTTGTTGGGCCAATCTTCACTTGGTCCAATAACCGTGGTGGTAACCTTTGGTTAGGGAGAGATTGGACCGTGGGTTAGCTAATAATGCATGGCAACTCTTGTTTCCCCATGCAAAGGTTTATCCTATGGCGTGCACCTCCTCCGATCATCTACCTATTTGTGTTGACCTTTGTGGGGCTAAGGAACAACGTCAATCTCATGCTAGTGGTCATCGCATGTATCGGTTCGAAGCTATGTGGCTACGGAATGCACGTTGTGAGCAAGTAATTGCCGATAATTGGCTGCCCTCTTCTACTACGGATGTTCAGAATTTGGTCTCTACTATTTCACATGTAAGCTCTTCGTTACGACGGTGGGAACGTAATGTGTTTGGGTGTGTCAAGCGGCAGTTGAAGGAGAAAACCGATCACCTACAGCGGTTGCTTACGTTGAGTTCCAATTTTCCGGACGATGTCGCGGAAATGTGTAAGCTACGTTGTGATATTGATGAGATTTTAGAACGGGAATCTATTTTTTGGGGTCAACGTGCTCGAGCTAATTGGCTAAAAGATGGGGACCGTAATACTTCGTTTTTTCATTCTAAGGCCACCCAACGTCATAAGAAAAAGAAGATTGATGGGATTGTTGATCCTACTGGACTTTGGTAGGAGGATCAAAGAGTAGTGGAGGACAATTTTGTGAATTACTTTCAGGAGTTATTTACGGTGGGTGAGGGACTGAATATGGGCCTAGTTTTGCAATTGATTCAGGCGAGAGTTTCCGATCGTAGTGCGTCTCAACTGAATAGACCTTTTTATGAAATTGAGGTCCACCATGCGCTTTTCCAAATGCATCCAACGAAGGCTCCCGGGCCCGATGGTAAGCCTGCTTTGTTTTTCCAAAAATTTTGGCAAGCGGTGGGTCCTAGTGTGACCTCTGTGATGCTTGGGTTGTTGAATGGGGTTGATGAGATTTCACATATTAATCATACTTTCATTGTGCTGATTCCTAAAATTAAGAATCCCAATCTCATGTCCGAATTTTGGCCAATTAGTTTGTGTAATGTTGTTTATAAGATAATTGCAAAAGTGTTGGCCAATCGTCTTAAAGAGGTGCTGCCTTCTGTTATTTCCGACACTCAGAGTGCGTTTATACCAGGCTGTTTGATTACCGATAATGCGTTGGTGGCATTTGAAGTGTTCCATTTTCTTAAGAACAAGAGGGCAGGAAAAGATGGATGTCTTGCGTTGAAACTTGACATGAGTAAAGCTTATGACCGAGTGGAATGGCCATTTATTAATCAAATGATGCTCCAGTTAGGCTTTCCGCAACGGTTTGTGCAACTACTCATTGTAGACGTCCCCCGAACGCCCCGGGAGGGTTTAGGTCCCGTTCTGTTCATATTGGGGTCACTTACAGTTCAAGGACTCAAATGTCACGGTTCTTAATCTTGAACCAAGAGTCCAAATCCGGCAAATCGTTTTGAAAACAGATTTTTGAAAGAAGTGCCAAACATGGACTGCTTTGCCAGATATACAGAGTCGCCACCTAAATTTTTTAAAATGGGAAATTTAGGAAACCCTGACTCGTTGCCAAAGGCCACGTGTCCGTCATCACCAAAGTTGGCTCGGGAACTTGGGTACGATTGGGAAGGTCACATCGTGAGCACCCCCGCTCGCCCGGTCAAAGACCGGCCTCTACTAACCATGATATCTATTTTTGAAAACATTGTGAGTTCCTATTCCGGTTATTAGCCTAGGTTACTATGTGATGCTCGCAGCAAACAAGTATAGACTGGGCCGCCTGAATTGGAACAAAACATTTCATGTTTGTTTGTTTGAAAATGGTTTGATGGTGCTACCCGCAGGTAGGCTAAGACGCGGATTTGCCACCCTCGGGTGGGCTTAGAAAACATGATTTTGCCACTATCTAGTGGGCTTAAAACAAACATTTGATAAATTGTCCCAATTCAAGTAACACAACCTCCACCCACAGGCATCCAAGGCAGTTATATCACATAAGCATATAGCCTCATGGTAAGCATGCTATCATGGCAACACGCACACGCATGCAAGGATGCTAAAGCATAAAACTCACCGAGTACTCCGAGCCAAAAACAGAAACTTTATTAGAAATCATGCATGATCCTAATTTACACAGAAATGCCTAATGCAGCGCATGCAATAATGCAACTATAGCAGGCTCGGCTATTCTAAACATGGTATATGGAATGCTACAACTAACATGTATTCAATTTGAAATTGAAATACAAATGCAGTTTGTATGATGCGCCGAGCCGGTGCGTGCAAAACAGATGAATGATGCAAACATGCTATCATGCTGTATGCTAATTAAAATATGCCCTATATCTAACCATCGTAAGCAGGTAAATAAAAGGAAGAAAGACGTGGGTTGGAAGACATACATCGCACTCACCCACACTTATTACAGTTTTGCCCTCGCGCAGAGGGTCCAAATAAATAATAATACAGTCCGAATGAAAGAATATTACAGATTCCTAATTAATAAATTAAGCTAAGTAAGCTTTAAAATGGCGTGCAAGCCAGGGCTGACTCGCTTCTGATGAACGATGTATACTGGGCTGCCTTGCGCAGAAATCCACTGGGATGCCCAATTTAGCCTCTGTTTGCAATGTTTCTCGAAATGCGTGCCCGACTCCGAAAAGTTGCTGATTCTCCATATATGCTGCAACAGAGAGCAGGAAAAGGGCATAGCAATGTATTTCACAAATATATGCATGCTCGATCCTCGTGCCACCAATCACGCATACGGATGCATGATGGCCGAGGAACCGAATTGCACAACTCAATATAGAATGAATGCACATGAGTGCTACAACAAAAACCTAACTCCATCATGAGTAATCCGGAGTATCGGTGACTGGGGAATTGAGACCCGTTCCGTCACTCGGAGTACGAAACGTGCCTCGTTTCCCGTGCCCGGGCTAACTCCTATCCCGAACACGATGCAATATGTATATGCATGAAATGCAACTAATATACAGTTCTAGTATGCACAATGCTGATGAAAATGAGATGTCTCGAAATGCGTGCACACGGGCACGCAAACCGAGAAAATACATGAATGCAATCTAAGATACAACCTGGTATGCACTATGCTGTGAAAATGAGATGAAAATGAGATGAAAATGAGACGCCTCGAAAAGCGTGCACGCGGGCACGCAAACCGAGGCGATGATGTGAAATGCAAATCGGATAAAACCGAAGTGCCTCGAAATGCGTGCACACGGGCACGCAAACCGAAGCAATGATGTGAAATGCAAATCGGATAAAATCGAAGTGCCTCGAAATGCGTGCACACGGGCACGCACACCGAGGCAATGATGTGAAATGCAAATCGGATAAAACCGAAGTGCCTCGAAATGCGTGCCCACAGGCACGCACACCGAGGCAATGATGAAATGAGATGGAAATGCAAATTGGGCTTATACTAACATGAGTGGACCTCAGCCACACTCACATCAGATGCCGTCGGATAAAACAGAGGTGCCTCGAAATGCGTGCCCACGGGCACGCAAACCGAGGCATGGCCCGAAGGCATGAAATGGCACGGGAAATGATATGCAAGCATGCAAACCAAATTTCAGCACCTAAATGAAGGGAAAACAGCCCCGAAATGATACGGAATTACAACCAATGCATGAAATCATCCCGAAATGTGATTTTAAGTACCCGAAATGGCCTATAGCCATACTAAACATGCACAACATGATCATGACATGCAAACCAGTAGCAAGGCAGCCCCAAATATGGCATTTTTTCAGTACAAAGCAAGGCTAAATAACAACCACAAATACGGCAAAATTAGCATGCAAAAATGGGGAAAAAGAGGGGAATTACAAAGCAAGTAGTATATACAATGCTCAAACTGAAAAACACAGTTCTAAAAAATTAACAAGGGGCCAAAAATATGCATATTTACAGTAGATGACATCCTCCAATTCAGTATGTAGATATGCTTAATATAGCATGCAAAAAAATGAGCCAACAAAGGACTACAACATGAGGTACCATAAGCAATGACCAAAAAACCTTGGACCCTTAACAAAACATGAAGAATGAGTTATTCTAAGACACTTTCTAAGCCTGATGAAGGCTCAAATCAGTAGCTAAGAAAGCTTAACAAAGCATGCAATTTTACGGAAAATATGGAGGGTACAACATGAAGTACCAAAAGCATGCATCAAACAACTTTGGACCCTTAACAAAACATGAATAATGAGTTATTATAAGACACTTTCTAAGCCTGATGAAGGCTCAAATCAGTAGCCAAATAAGCTCAAAAAGTCATACAAAATGGGGCCAAAGAGAGGTATAAAGAGAGGTACAACATGGAGACCTCAAACAAGATTTATCCCTTCTACAATGTTGTAGAGGGACCTAAAATAAACTCAAACTCAGTAAATGGTATGCTCAAAATCAGATCACAAACAGGCCAAATAAACCATGCAATTTTACGGTAATTTGAAGGAAATATGAAGCAAGTGCATGATAGAGAGGCCAAACATGGTTGAGCCCTTCTTAAATATTGAAGAGGGACTCAAAATAGGCCCACTCACAGTATATTTCATGCTCGAAAACAGATCACTCAAAAGCCAAACAAAGCATGCAAAATATTGGCATAAAAGATGCTATTGAAGCAAGTACATGAAGGAGATGCCAAATAAGGTTGAGCCCTTCTACAATGTTGTAGAGGGGCTCAAAATAAGCACAAAATCAGTAGGGGTCAGAGCCCAAATCAGTGAGAAAATAGGGTAGAAATTTGAAGCAAAATTGTGCTAGAAAAAGGGAAATAGTGACTTACCCTTGAAGACAAGTCTTTCTTTGCCTCTTGACTTGACTTTGTTGCTTCTTAACCTCTGGAAAACACTCCTTGCTGCTGAAATGGAGGTGGTGATGGTGGTGCTTAGGGTTGATGAAGAGAGGAGCTAGGGACTTGGAGAGTTTTTGGAGCTTTTGGCTATGGAAATGGAGGCAATGGGAGAGGGGTTCTTGAGATGAATTTTTCTAACCCTAGAGAAGGAGCTGTCCAGCCCCTTAAATAGGCAAGAAAGGGTGTAAAAGGGGAGGGAAATGCATCCAAGCTTTCCCTCCCAAAATATCCCCCGGAGGGGTGAGATTTTCAAGAAGCAGCTGGACAGCTGTAAAGAGGTGAAAAGCAGAAAGCTGGCCGGCCAGGTAACTTTCTTGAAGGTGGCCGGCCGGCCACCTCACTGGTCGGCCAGCCACTCCCCATGGCCGGCCGGCCATGGCCAAAAATGAAGCAAAAAAATAATGGCCGGCCACCATACCTTGGTGTCCTCCCATGTGTGTAGAACAAGGTCCCATGGTTGGAATTGGGCAACTCTGAAGCAGGAGTCACAACATTGGGTTTGAAAGAGAGGCTCAAAAATGAAACAAACAATTACTGGCCGGCCATCACTTTTTAAGGTCCTCCCATATGCCCTCATCACAGATATGTAGCTTTGGTTGGAAGAAAATGGGCCTAGGGTATTCAACATTAGCCCGGAAGTGAGCAAAACGGGCGCCGGAAGAGCAGAAATGGTTATCTGAGATAATTGCTGGCCTCCCACCCTCCAGTGATCTTCCTGGGGCTAAAACAGAGGTACCTGCCAAAATTGAACAAAAACTAATGCAAAATGAATGCCCGGGACCAAAACCGCGAGGTTCGGGGCCCGAAAACGGCTGTAAGCACCGAAAGTGGCATTCAGCCACGAAGTGGGTATCTGCGACCCCAGTGTGCCTTGTTATGATAAAACAGAGGCACTTGCCAAAATTGAACAGAAATCGATGCGAAATGAATGCTCGGGGCCAAAACCGCGAGGTTCGGGGCCCGAAAATCGGCTGTAAGCACCGAAAGTGGCATTCAGCCACGAAGTGGGTATCTGAGACCCCAGTGTTCCTCGGTATGATAAAACAGAGGTACATGCCAAGAACCGGAGGAATCGGAGATGGCTGGGCGGTCCCGAACCGAGGCACACGGCCTGACGGCTCCGAAAACCGGGAACCGGGCTCCGAAATGGGCAAAATGGCCTACGGCCATGAAACGTAGCCCACGGCCACTGAGAGATAGTCTACGGGACCACTCCCTCCCCTCAGGAAAGAAAACAGAGAAAACCGAGTCTAGTTCGCAAACCGAGACAAGGCACAGAAGAGAGTTCGGAAGTCCGGAGGCAGGGCGCACGGCCGCGACTCTGAGACTTCTGAACGAGCACAGTATGCAACATCACCGAGCGCTCAATCGGTGACGTCTGAGTCTTAAGGTCGGTCAAAAATGGGGTGTCTACACTCATGAGTTGTGTGTCCACAGTATCTTTTTCTGTGCTTGTTAATGGAAAGCCTTCAAGAATGTTTCACCCAACAAGGGGTCTCCGCCAAGGGGATCCGCTTTCGCCATATTTGTTCACTATTTGTGTGGAAGGAATGTCGGCGCTCCTCACCCATGCTATGGCAGATAACCGGTTGTCGGGGATTTCAATTTGCCGGGGTAGTCCACGATTGTCGCATTTGTTTTTTGCCGATGACAGTCTTCTATTTGCAGCTGCTAAGGAAGATGAGGCGGGTGTGTTGCGAGATATCCTCCAAAAGTATGAGCAAGCATCGGGGCAGAAAATTAACTTCCAAAAATCTGCTGTTTGTTTTAGTAAAAATACGGCCTTGGTTACTCAGCAAGTGGTGACATCCATTCTTGGGGTGGGTGCATTGGCGCCCTATGGGAAGTATTTGGGGTTACCATATTGTGTGGGGCATTCTAAGCGCGCAGTTTTGGGGTTTGTTAAGGAGCGCGTATGGCATCGATTAAATGGTTGGAAGGAAAAATCTATATGGGTTGCGGGTAGAGAGGTACTCATTAAGTCTGTTGCTCAAGCAATACCCACTTATATTATGTCCTGTTTTCGTCTTCCTGATGGAGTGTCATGAAATTAATTTTATGGTGTGCAATTTTTGGTGGGGTCAAAAAGAGGAAACCCGTAAAATTCATTGGACTAGTTGGAAACAATTGTGTAAGTCTAAATTGCATGGCGGTATGGGATTTCGGTGCCTTCAACGGTTTAATTTGGCTTTGTTGGCCAAACAGTGTTGGCGATTAGTGCAGCGGCCTCAATCGTTGGTTGCGAGGGTGTTCAAGGCTAGGTACTTTCCTCAAACTTCATTTCTTGATGCTTTGGTCGGGAGCAACCCATCCTTCACCTGGAGGAGTATAGTCGGATCTCGAAGTCTACTAAATGCCGGGCTTCGATGGCGAGTTGGGAATGGTGCGAGCATTTCGGTTAAGCATGATAAATGGGTTCCACGGCCTCACTCTTTTAAGGTAATTTTGCCACCTTTGACTCTTTCAGACGATGCAAGGGTTAGTGTATTGATTGATTCTGAGAAGGGTGCATGGCATGATGAGATGCTTACTCAAAAAATTTTGGGAATGGATGTGGAGGCTATCCGACGCATTCCTATTTGTCCAACGTTACCTTCGGATAAATTGGTCTGGCATTTTTCACGAAATGGAGAGTTTTCGGTGCGATCGGCATATCATTTATGTGTGGATATGGCCTCTCCGGCTGGTCTCGGTGCTACCTCCAATGATGGTCAGTCGCATAGGCAGTTCTGGTGAGGTTTATGGCAGCTTCATCTTCCGAATAAACTCAAGATCTTTGGATGGAAAATGTGTCTTGGGTTGCTAGCCGTAAGGGCCAATTTGCGAAAACGACATATCGTCAATATAGATTTATGTGCCGGGTATGGAGTTGAGGCTGAAACGGTTGGCCATTGTTTTCACAATTGCGGTTTTGCAATGAATGTGTGGATGTCGAGCTCACTAAATATGGTTATCAACTCTACTCCTGTTAACAATTGTTTTGAGTGGGTTTGTAATCTCATGGCCACGATTGATCTAGAGCACATGCAATTATTTATTACTATATGTTGGTGTCTTTGGAATAATAGGAACTCCATTATCTTCGAAAATAAATCAAGGACTGTGGAGGAGGTTGTTTCTTTTGCGGTGAACTATGTATCCAAATATGATCAAGCTCAACAGCGCAGCCAACTTCCTGCGGCCCAGGTGCGGCTGTGAAGGTGGGTTGTGCCAAGTGAGGGGGTCTTTAAACTGAATTTTGATGGCTCCGTTAGGAAGGCCCAAGCCAGTGCTGGTGTTGGAATTATTATTCGGGACTGTCATGGGGAAGTCATTGCGTCTATGGTTGAGCGGATCCCGTATATGGAGGATGTTGATTGTGTGGAAGCTTTGGGTGCGATCAAAGCTCTTCAATTGGGATGTGATTTGGGTTTGGGGCATATTCATCTTGAAGGTGATTCTCAAAATGTGGTGGCTGCAATCCAAGGCAAGGCGGATAATTTATCTTGCTATGGTCATTTAGTGGGTGTGGCTCAAGCGCTTCTGTTGCGTTTTCTTTCTTCATCGGTTTCGCATGTTTGTAGAGATGGCAATTCGGTGGCTCATTGTTTAAGTAGGCTAGCCTTTGATTTTGATTCACCACGTGTTTGGATGGAGGAGGTTCCTCCCTCTTTAACGGCGTTGGTGGTGTCCGAGGCTTTTCATTCTGTGTAATTGCTTATCCTATCTAAAAAAAAAAAAAATCACTAAATTCAAAAAAAAATATAAAATTTAATACATTTCATATATATTACATTTTATTATATTTTTTTACAAATATTTTATTTTTAGTTGTATTCAGATTAGGCACATCTAAAAAGTAAAAAATAAATAAATTATTAAAAGAAGGAAAAATATCAAATCAAGGTAATTTAAAAAAAAATAATTACAAATTAATGAGAAGCCATATAAATATTAATTATTAAAATTATAAACTTTTTATGAATATGTAATTTTTTTTATCTCAAATTCCCACTGGCTGCAATTATCCCTTAAAAGAGACACTAAATTATAAAATAATGTATAAATTATTTTTTACGTTGTCCTCAATTAGGAAAATGTAAGGTGAGAAGCTTGGTTGAAATTGTTAGCTTTTTTAAATCAAAAAAAAAAAAAAATTCGGATTGAAATTTTTTTTAATAAAAGTTTTCACGACATACTAATGCATGTCGTGTAAAGTTATAATATTTTACGACATGAAATGTATGTCGTCTTAAGTACAAATATTTTATGACATATTTTTGTATGCCATGAAAATATACATTTTTTACGACATGCTTTTGCATGCCATAAAAAAAATTCTGATTGAATTTTTTTTTTTTTGCAAAAGCTTTCACGATATGTTAATGCATGCCATGTAAAGTTATAATATTTTATAACATGAAATGTATGTCGTCTTAAGTGCAAATATTTTACGACATATTTTTGTAAGTCGTAAAAACATACATTTTTTACGACATACTTTTGCATGCTATAAATATATAAATCAACGACTTACATGGTATGTATGCTGTTATTGACAAAACATTAATGGCTTGCAAAAAAAAAAAAAAAAATGCCGTAGAATGTACTAACTACGACATGCATTTAATGCATATCGTAAACATGATGCCATGAATAGTTAGTTTTGTTGTAGTGTAGGGTGCTTTTAGATTAGGGAATTGTTTACTTACCCTTGGGTTCTTGCCGACCATTCGTCCCAAACCCAACAAAAGACACAAAGCACTGATTGTTTTATCCTCAACTCAGAGGTTAAATCAATTCTTGAGGTTCACGATGACGTTTGTGCTTTCCTCAAGTGCTTTAATTAATCTGTCATATTGTTTTTCCATCGGTCACTCTAATCAACCCCACCACTACTACTTCTCCTGACCCTAAAAAGGAAGAAACTGCAGCAGCCTCTGCTTCACCAAATTCACCAAAAAATTTGGTGAATGTATAGAGGTCTGTCTCTTCCTCAGTTTTGTCTTGCTAGTGTGACTGATTTCTCAGTTTTGTCTTGCTAGGGGTTTATTCAACAATTTATGCACTATGTCATGAATAGAGGACTTATAATATCATATGGAGTAGCTGGCCTTATAGTAGTCCTTCTATAAAATTTTCTTAGTGCCCATGAATTAAAATTGGTCTTCTGGAAATAAAATGTCAAATGGCTTGGAGTTCTAGTTAAGTGAGAAAATACTTGTCAGGGTTTCTCTTTTGAAATGCCTGTGCTGCAGTCTGTAGCATATAGAGAGCAGAGGCCTACTAAACTATTTATAGTAGCGTGGCATGTGCCGTATGATGTATCTGTGGCATGGCAGCCTCTGTACAATCTATAAGGCACAAGTGAGCTGTACTAAATGCTCCTGGTATTGTAGTTCTAGATTGCATTTATTTTTATTTTCAGATGCTCATGTGATGCTTTGTTATTGCAGAGTGACTAAGGTAATGGAGGGCCCACTGACATACTACGGAATATGCAATTGTCACTGATCATGTTTGCCAAAATTGTTTTTGTATCATCTTCTGGATCTAAATGTTTTGTATTTTCTGTATGATTTCACATTGAACCTACAGATGTGTAGCTTGATTATATATATAATTCTGCAACATACCGGTGGTGCTGCTGCTCAACAGTTTTCTTTCTTATTGGAAAATTTTCTCATGCCATGTTGTCTAGAATGTGTACCTTTAGTTTTCTTTGATGTAATTTTTGGCTCATTTGGTAAAAGGTACTGATCTTTATGATATGGTTGTTAGATACTGAATCTCGCACACAATAAATCGGAAATAAAGCGTAGAGTTCATGCTGTGATTGGTAAGTTTGCAAAGCAAGGGTTACGATCTCTTGCAGTAGCTTACCAGGTACTATATTATTGTCATTATTTGCTGGCCATTCTCTCTACTATACTCAACGTAGATGTCTTTTTGAATTAGCTATTACTCAGTAGGATTCATACAGAGACGAGCTTATGAGGTATTGAGCAGTGGATACTTCATTTACACAATAAAATCAATAAAAAGAGGGTAGTATCATTAGTGGTGGAGCCAAAAAAATAAATCAGAGGGGGCACTTCTTAATTACAACATTAAAAATATTTACAAAAATATTTCACATAAATTTTTACGATTGACTTCAAGAAAGATAAAAAAAAAAAAAAAAATTCAGTGTGTTTGGTTTGAGTTTTTTGAATTAAGTTTTTTGAAAATTAAGTTTTTTATTTTTTATTTTATTTTGTTTTTTTTTTTTGTTTTAGTGAATATTTTTAAAATTTTAAGCATTTTTTTTTTACTTTTTTAGATACATGATGTATCTAAAAAAAATAAAATATTTGTGAAAAAATATTTAAAAAATTAATAAATACATAAAACTATGAAAAATGTATTGATTTTTTGTATTTTTTTTAATATCTTGGTATTTAGTGAATTTTTTAAAGATTTTTTGCAAAAATTATACTTTTTAAGTATATTTATATAAGGTGTGTCTAAAAATTAAAAAAATTGCTTAAAATATTTAAAAAAATCAATAAAAACAAAAAAATACAAAAAACAAAAATGTAGAATTTTTTGAAAAGTGTTTTTAGAAAACTCAAACCAAACAAAGTGAATATGTTATTTGTAATTAGTGTATCATGGACAACATTTAAAAAAGTCATGGATATAAAGTTTTAAAATAAATTATATAATGATAAAGTAATTTTTTTATACAAAATATGCGTAAAAATTCAATATAATAGTCATACCACGCAATCATTGACATGTGATATTACCAACCAATAATAAAGAAACACATGGAAGGTGAACCCTATTAAATGTAACTACCAATTCAATAAATTCAATATTTTTATTGAAATTAATTATGTTTGCATATCAATAATGATAGAGATCACCATTATAGTGAAATTTTCATAGATAATAATATCGTAGTCTCTTTATTTTCAATCAAAACAATCATTATTGTTCTTATAATTTTAAAAATATCATTGACATTTCACTCTCAATAATATTTTTATAATTTATTTTTATATAAAATATTTTCTTTATGTTTGTTTTAAAAAAAAAAATCCAAAACTCTGGGGGGGCACATGATGCATACTAGCTTCCATCCTCAACTTCTATCATATCAAGCTAATAATAACCTCACAAACGTACAAACTAAGAAAAGTATCCAAATTATATGATTCACTAATTTCCAAACTATGACTTTAAATATACAACTCCACCTACTAATTTCTGGGGGGGGGGGGGGGGAAACACAACCTGCATAAATAAAAGAACAGAAACAAATCAAAGAATATATTATTGGTATTTTACATGGTTCAAAAACTTATAGATCACAAGACCAAGTAAAATAAAAAGTTGCATCCTTCAAAGAAAACATGCATTGTTCCAAAAAATTCGAATGGGAAACAAAAAGAGTACAAAAGAAAAGAAAAGCAGATAGATGCATCAACTTTTAAGAAAAAAAAAAATTGGCTTTTGTTTTACAACCAAAACTACATCCCAAGAATCAACCTTTGGCACACTGATTCTAAGAGCTAGAAGAAGAAAGACTCCCACTCCCAATCTAGCAATCCTATTCCAAAATAAAAGATATCACCAAAAAACAAAAACAAAAAAACTCCATAAACAAACAGAAAATCAATAGCTTCAACAACATATATATATATACACACACACATACTAGTCAGGATCAAGGCAAAGAATAGTAGCAGATCCTGTAAATCGCACAGCACACTGTTATACGTCATACAAGCAATAGAGAGAGAAAGAGACCTATGGCAATTCGAAAGCAAACAAAACATTAACCAGGAAAAAAAAATACCTGAAAGAGATGGATTGTGTATTGTTATATAGAGAGAGATGAATCATTTTGAACCAACAAAGAGGCGATCCGAGTTAAAATGAATGGAAAAACAGAGAGGTAGAGATCTGATAGAGAGAATGAGAAGAAGATTAAAGAGCGTAACTGATATTTCAAATGAATATTACATCAGATGTTGCTATAATATGATAGTGTATGGTGTATTGTACTCCATGATTTATATCAATATTACAGAATAGAAACTGAAGATCCAAAATAATACTAATAGCAGTTAGGTACTTATAAACAAAATAAAAACTGACCACCATTTATTAAAACAAGGAAAGAAAAAAAAATTGAAAGCAAAGATCTACCCATAAAAAGCAATCACCAGATTTATTAGCATTCATCAATAAACCTATTTAACATATTTCGGTTTTAACTCCATCTATGTACAGTGCATGTGGTGAATATTTTGAAGGGCAATCTTGACTCCAAAAGGCAAGCATGGAGTTAATTAACTTAATGTAATAACAGAACATACCAGAGAAACTTATGGAAGGATAATAAAATGCTCACAGATTAGTGCATTTCAGATAGGTAACTTTTGATGATACTACCCTTTTTTTTGGTTTTACTTTTGATGATACTCAGGGGTGGAGGGAAGGAGGGCTCAGGGGGATGTGGATGTTAGTTTTTTTCCTTAACTCATAATTGTTGCTTTTGCTTGATTTGTTCACAAGTTGCCGCACTTTATAAGCTATTGCCATTGTTTGGAGGTACATACGGCTAGGCAAGGTTATGTTCTTGTGTGTGTATATATATATATTAAAAATAACTTTTTACGGCATGCAGAATTATGCCGTGAAAAGTGTAATGATTTATGACATGCAAGAAAATGTCGTAAAATATTATGTACGACATACAAAGTATGTCATAAATATGTTAAAAATAATTTTTTATGGCATGAAAAATTATGTCGTGAAAAGTGTAATGATTTATGGCATGCAAAAAAATATCGTAAAAGATTATATACGACATTCAAAGTATGCTATAAATATATTAAAAATAACCTTCTACGGCATGCAAAATAATGCCATGAAAAATATAATGATTTATGGCATGTAAAAAATGTCGTAAAAAATTATATACGACATACAAAGTATGTCATTAATGTTTAATTTATTACCTTTTACAACTTTACCTGCATGTCGTAAATGGTACTCAACTTTCCACGGCATGTCATATAACGACATTTGTGTGCATGCCGTGAAAGAGTTTTTACGGCATGCATTGCAAGCCGTGAAAATTCAATTTTGTTGTAGTGAACCCACTATCTCATCGCTTGACGAGATAGAGTTATGGGTGTTATAACTCTCCCATATAATATACGTATTATATTTGGAAGAATAAGAATTTAATCTGTTTTCTCTCTCTCCTAGACTCTCTTCTTTCTCTCTCCATAAAAACACATAATAGCCCTTTGTACTGTGACGAGTGTGAGTAGTTCTAATAGTTTTACTCCATTGCTAAGAATTATTTAAAAATATCAATAAAAACACGTAATAGCCCTTTGTACTATGACGAGTGTGGATAGTTCTAATAGTTCTACTCCACTGCTAAGAATTATTCAAAAATATCAATAGAAACACGTATGATCTATGGATTTGGTTTGAATGAAAAGGTATATCAAATCCGTTTATTTCTGAGGCATAATATTTCTTATTTTTCCTACAAAACCGAAGCACAAAAGAGCAAAATGAGAGACAAAATAACTCACAAGTTCAGAAGTCAAATGATTTTTGTCGTCTTGCACATTTAGGTCTAGTTGCAGCTTATTTCCGGTAACTATGCAAGCCTGGCGCACTCTGATACGAGCACCTACAACTTGAGCCTCTAATTTGTTGTACTGAGATTGTACTCAAATTGTTACTGAGATTGTAGAGTCCCGGGATCAAATTCCCTAGCTTGAGGTAGAGTCATCAAATTCTCTTCCAGTAACTCTTCCCCAACTTGATCTCTTGAATTTCCTTCCTCAACTTCATCTCCCAAAATGTTTTCCGATCCTCACTCAAATCTGGACGCATAAGTTCGAAATTCGATTTCTTCATAGCCTCGTTTTGCTTCTCCAGTTCCGAAATCTGATTTGCTAGCCCAATCTCTTCTTGCGATGTCTCCATTTGCTTTTCAGATAGAAATCTCCTAGTCGTAGAGACAAGACAGATAGCTTACTCACTTCACTACACTATAACCCTAACCTGAGCAGCAGGGCCAACGCTGACATAGGCCATTAGGCCATGGGTTAGGGTACTTCAAAAAAGGACTCTTACTTTAATTTAATGTAATATATTAGGTATGTTTTAAATTTAAAATAATTTAAAAAAAACTTAAATTAACTTAAAATAAATTGATCCATTAAAAATTTGAAAAGCCCATTTAAAATTAAAATGACACATTCTCTCTCCCTATCTAATTCCTAACCCTAACTACTCTTAATCTAATTTTCCAACAGTTTGACAGCAGCAAGCAGCCCAACAAAGTAACGGAGCAGCAGCACACAAACAGAGCACACGGAGCAGCAGCACAAACAAGCACAAGTAGGTTTTTTTTTTTTTTTTTCTATTCAATTAATTAAATATTTGTATTGTCTTTTTCTTAATTTCTATTATAATATTGGTAATTACATCATCAAGAAGAATTTGTTTAAGTTTAATTTAAAAGTTTAAACTTAATTTAAACTTAATTTAAAAGTTCACATCACATAATTTAAAAGTTTTGTGTTTTGTTAAGTGGTGGTGGTGCTATTTGTTTTGAATTTTGATCTAAAAAAGTATTTTGATCTCAGCTCATCATGACTCTTAAAAGAAATTATCCGCCTGGATTTGCAAAAAGGAAAAAGAAGCAAAGAGTCGAAAAATTGGTCGAGTGTCAAAGAGGAGCTATTGATAAGTTCTTTACGAGTGACAAACAAGCAAAACAATCAGTTGAAGACTTGAATAATGAAGAATTTGAAACTTTGGTGAATAATGAGAATGAAAATTTGGTGGATGAAGAAGGAAATGGGGAATTGGGAGTGTAGAAGCCAATCAAGATGATGAGATGAATGTGGAATGTAAGCATTCAAATATAGATGATTCGGGGACTTGGAAAATAATTAACCAGAATTTATGAGATTTTTTAGTCGAAAGAGGTCCTGTGAGAAGAAATTATGAGTTCAACTTCCCTAAGGATGATTCTTCTAGGCATAGGCATTTCTCACATGTTCATTACATTCGGCATTTACCAAATGGAGAAAAATTTGATAGGACATGGCTAATATACTCAGAACTTTTGAATAGAGTATTTTGCTTTTGTTGTAAGTTGTTTAAGCAAGAGGGAAATAAGACTCAATTGGCTACCGAAGGATTTAAAGACTGGCGAAATGTTGGTGAGAGACTTGAAGGACATGAAAGTGGTAACAAGCACATTACTTGCATGAGCAAATGGATTGAGTTAGAGGAAAGATTGGGAAAGCATCAAACAATAGATAAAAGTATACAAGAACAAGTTAACAAAGAAAGAGAGCACTTGAGACGGGTTTTATTGATGATAATTACAGTTGTGAAAACACTTGCCAAGAATAATTTGCCTTTTCGTGGAAGCCATGAGAAGATTTATGAAGAGAGCCATGGACTTTTTTTAAGCATAAATGAAATGATTGGTGAGTTTGATCCAACGATGGAACAACACTTGCGGTAGATAGAAAATGATAAGATTCATTACCATTATTTGAGTCACAAAATTCAAAACGCTGTGATAAAAATGTTGGCCGAGGAAGTCAAAAGTGCAATTTTGTCTATAATCGAACTAGCAAAATACTTTTCGGTCATACTTGATTGTACTCCGGATATAAGCCATCAAGAACAAATGTCTCTTGTTGTATGATGCGTGGATGTTTCAACAAGTCCAATTACGGTGAAAGAGTTTTTTTTTGGAATTCTTAAATGTGGATAATACATCGGGAATGAGACTTTTTGATAAACTTCAAGAAGCATTAGTTAACCTTCAACTTGATATTGGTGACTTAAGAGAGCAAGGATATGACAATGGCTCTAACACGAAAGGTAAAAACAAAGGTGTTCAAACAAGAGTACTTCAAGTAAATCCTAGAGCATTCTATATGCTGTGTGGTTGTCATAGTCTTAACCTTGAGCTTTATGATATGGTCACTCTTGCTCTAAAGCAAAAACTTTTTTTGGTTTGGTACAATGCATATATGTATTGTTTTCATCTTCCGTTCAACGTTGGGCAATTTTTAAAGATAATCTAAAGGAAGGCCTCACGGTTAAGTCGTTGTTGCAAATGCATTGGGAAAGTCGCATTGAAAGTGTTAAACCACTAAGATACCATGCTTCAAAAATAAGAGATGCTTTAGTTGACTTGTACAACAATCCTACCACAGATTCGATTGCAAAAAGTGAAGCTAAATCCCTGGTAACTCATGAACTTGAGACTTTTGAGTTCTTGTTTTAGTATTCTAATTTGGTACAATTTGTTGTTTCATGTGAACCTGTTAGCAAGCTTCTTCAAAGTGAAGATATGGATATAGCAGTTGCTGTAAAGCTGTTAGATGGGCTTGTTAAGTATGTTGCAATGTATAGAGAAGTTGGTTTCATGGAGGCTATGGTTGAAGCTAAAGAAATGGCAAGTGAATTGGGAATTGAACCTACATTTGTTGAAAAGCACATCATTTCTAGAAAGAAACAATTTGATGAGAATGTTAGCGAAGAGGTGACCTAGTCGACTGAAGAATCATTTAGAGTTGGTTACTTCTTCTATTTTGTTGATCAAGCCCTTTGTTCACTCAAAAATAGGTTCGAATGATTCAAAGTATATGAGGCAAACTTTGGCTTTTTATTTGACTTGAAAAAGTGCAGCAATGAATCGTTGAAGGCGGGGTGTGTGAACCTTGAAGAATTTTTAAAACATGGTGAGATTTTCGATATTGATGGAGCTACAAGTCTTGAAAGAGAGATTGCCAAAAGAAGTCTATAAACCAATTGAAGTGCTCAATCATCTGCAGTTGATGGCAAATTGTTTGCCAAATTCATGGGTTGCTTACAGGATACTTTTGACTATTCCGGTTACAGTTGCATCGGGGGAAAGAAGTTTTCCAAAGTTGAAAATGATAAAAAAAAATTACATTCGATCAATCATGTCACAAGAAAGATTAAATGGATTAGCATTGTTATTTATTGAAAATGATTTTGCAAAAAAACTAGATTATGCAAGTATGATTGATTTATTTGCTTCTAAAAATGCAAGAAAAGAGAGGATCAAGTGATACTTATTAGTTGTTGTAATGTAATGCTAAGTATTTTTTTTGTGATTTTGACACAAATCTTTTGTCCATTACCTTCAATTTTTTTTTTATTCAATGAAAAAAAAATGTGAAGGACCCTAGAAATTTATTAGCTGATTATCGGCTTTGGGCCCCGGAAATCTCAGGGCTAGGCCTGTTGAGCAGAGGGAGGAGGGAGGCTGATATGATATGTTTGGTTGGCTGGCTGGCTAGGTGGGCTAACGTCCACATAGGGTTTGTTTGTAGCGACAACTACACTATAGTGGTGGAAGTGTAAATAATTACAAAAGTTTTATAATTTTAATTATTATTATTTATAATAGAGTGCTACTATTAGCATCCTATGAATTATTTTGGACCCTTAATTTTTAACTTTTTTTTATTACAATAATAACCTCAAATAAAATTATTAAAAAGGACATCATTAATTTTGGGACACCTCATCTCACAATTAAACCCACACATCCACTACATCATGAATTAGGGTTTGTGAGAGCACCCACCTCCATCACCATCCATTCATCTTCCCAAATCCCACATTCAAAACTTACCCACCCTCAAAACCTTGAAAACCCTTTGGCAGCAATATTCTGGCGGTAATGGTAGCAACCATTTGATTACCTACACTTCTCCGACAATGACAATGAGTTAAAGTTTTTTCGGCAACCACATCTCCATGAAACGAGAGGAGTACAACAATAAAAGTTCAGAGGAGGTTCATAACTTTGATGGTGTTCTTAATTCGGAGGAGATTGGCCTTGTAAAGGTAGTTTCTTAAAAAAAATGACAAAAATAATAAAATATGTTCGTCATTTTTTTGGGACTGAACTCCCGAACATATGACTGAAATTCGGGAACACAGGCCCCAACATTATTTATTTGTTCGAGGAACCGGTAACCGACCATTTATTATTTGTTTGGAAATAGGTAACCGAACATTAATCACTGAAGAAAAGGATGAGGTGGCAGAGAGAGAGAGAGAGAAAGAGCATACCAACTGTGATAATGGTTAAACCGAAGAAAATGATGAGGCGGCAGAGACAGTAATCACACTTGGCTCTTCTTCTTCTTCGTGGGTTTGGTTAGGGTTTTTGGAAGAGAGGTTTTTTGGGGTGCGAGGGGTGTGCATTTAATTGAATAGGTGAAATGTTTTCACAAAGATAATTTTGGTATTATTTGGGGGGAGGAAAATAAATTTTAAGGGTTTCAAAGAAATGAGGGGTCCAAATAATAGATGGGGTGCTAATAGCACCACTCTTATAATATTTTTTATTTTTTAATAATTATTATTCAGTATATTTGGTTTCAATTTTTTGAATTTAATTATTTAAAAATTGAATTTTTTGTTTTTTGTTTTTTGTTTTTGTTTTTAATGAATATTTTAAAAATTTTAAACAATTTTTTTTAGATGTACCTTACTTAGATGTATCTAAAAAGTAAAATGTTTATAAAAAAATATTTTAAAAAAATTAATAAATACACAAAAAATGAAAAATATACTAAATTTTTGTATTTTTTTTAAATATTTTTGGTATTTAGTAAATTTTTTAAAATTTTTTTCACAAAAATTATATTTTTTAAGTGTATTTATATTAGGTGTGTCTAAAAATTAAAAAAATTGCTTAAAATATTAAAAAAATTCAGTGAAAACAAAAAAAATATGAAAAATAAGAAAGTAGAATTTTCTGAAAAATGAATTCTGGAAACCAAAACTAAGCAGAGTGATTATTTTTTTTTTCTTGTTAGGTTATTTCCCTTTGTTTGTTCAGGGAAATGATTAGGTGCGGGCAGCAAATTAATTTTTTTTTTGGAATATTTAATCTAATATCTTTCTCAAACTTTTACTAATGGAAGAGATCTATAATATTTATTTTTTTGGTAGATTAAAGTCTCTCACACACACCTATATATCACACCCACCCTCTCATTTTTTCTCAACTCTTCTCTCTCTCGCCTTACCCACACCCACACCCATACCCATACCCATATCCATATCCATATCCACCAAAATCGTTGTCGAGGCAGGTGACGATGGCTCAGACAATGGCCGATGCAGCGAGAGAAGAGGAATTAGAGATTATGATTGAAGTTTCGAATTCTGTTGAGAATAATGAGAGTGGAATTGGAGCGATGATAATGAGTGATTCGTTATCGGTATGTTCATCGTCTTCTTCTTCTTTTTTGTTGTCATCACAAGTAGCGATGACACTGAGTGGTTCGTTGAAAAGGATGTTAAGCAGAAATAGATCTGAGCGTAAAATTCATCCATCAATGTCGCCCATTGTTGATGAATCAGACGATTGAGAGTAGAGACGAGAGAGAGGGTTTATCCCTTGTTGTACAATGATCCGGACTTGTTTCCGTAGATGTTAGTAGTTATTTATATCTTGTTTGCAATCCTTTCGTACTTCGTATTTGAGTTATAGGATGTGTTGGGCAGGTTTGTTACAGTTGGGTTGGACTTAGAAACCAAAGGTAGTTGCCCATTTTTGCCTTCACGCTCGAGCGGAGCTTTGACGCTCGAGCGGGCCCTTCGTTGTTGCTTCTCCGCTCGAGCGGGAGCTTTGACGCTCGAGTGTGATTTTCCATCTTCCAGTCTTTCCTCTGTAGTGTTGGACGCTCGAGCGGGCGTTTTGACGCTCGAGCATGAGTTTGTGTGTGATGCTCGAGTGGGGAGTTTTGCGCTCGAGCGGGGACCTGGTTCAGTAAAAAGTTCTAGGAGTGTGTATTCGCCGCTCGAGCGGGATTTTTCACGCTCGAGCGGGAGTCTGTGAGTGACGCTCGAGCGGGGGTTTCCACGCTCGAGCGGGACGACTTTTATATAACTTCGGGATTCCACTTTTTGAATCACTTTTTTACATCTTTTCTCTCTCTTACTTTTCAAAACTCCATTGTTGAGCCTTCTCTCTCTAGAACCTTGCCTTCTCTCTAGGTATTGATCTAGTAGGATTGTTTCCTCACTTTGGCCTTTACAAAAAAGTTGTTGATCGTCGAGGGCTATCTTTTGATCCAAGAATCTCGGGATTTGGAGCATTTTCATTTTCTTTATCTTCTTCGTTGGGTGCAACTTTTGAGGTAGGGATATCCTACTCCTTTCATGATCTTTGTCTTTGAATTTTAGCATTTTGATGAGTTGGGGGATTATTGGGTAATTATGAGAAAGTTTGGGCCTTTTGTGTAATTTTACAAAAGTTGGGGTTTTTGTTTATAATAAACCAATATGCATGCTTGGCATAGAGAAATGAGTTAAATGATGGATTATGATGAAAATGGAACCTTAGGGTTGTTATTAACTTATGGGAAAAATGCCCTAATTACATAGTTAATTAATTGGAATAATTAATTTGAAGAAAAGAGGAATTGAATTGAGAATGTTGGAATTGGATGTGTATGGGGTTAAAGGTGTAGTTAGATTCATTTATTGCTCACCTAGTTGAAATGTTGATTATATATCCATTTGGTGCATTTATTTTCGGTATAGAAATAACTGCTTTGGGTTATCGGTGGAGGACAGTCTTGATTGTTGTAGACAATGCATGATGATTAGGCAAACTAAAACTAATCAATTGAGTATGCTAACGAATACAGCGACTAGAATAATACATTAAACTTTATGTATTGATTGATTGTATATGATCTGTGTTTATATACATGTGTTGTGTGGGAGGAGATAGGGGATGTACTCCACGGTTTAGGGGAAGATAGGGGATGGACCTCTAAACCGGATTTTGTGTGACATTGATACAACACTACAATGTGTATCAAATGTTGATTATGGAAGTGTTCGAATTGATTTGATATAGCACTAAAATGTATATCGTTATCAATTGTGAAGTATAGAAATGGTTCTATGATTAATTTGATACAGTGCCGAAATGTGTATCTTTCGTAAAGTGTGGAAGTGGTTTATGTGTTATCGGTACAGCATTAAAATGTGTATCCATCATGAGTTTCGAAAGTGTTTTAAAAATGAGTCTTAATCTCATTAAGTTATTGGGCTAGGTGTGGAGCCTTGTTTTCAAACTCAAGTTGAAAAAGAAACGGGAAATGAAATGTCACATGGACTTAATGTCATGAAACCGGAATGTGTTATATGTGGATGTATTTGTGTTGACCATCTATCAACTGCTAATCTTTTAGTCATTGTTCATAGTTGGTTTAGTGTATTTCTACTGGGCTGTGGCTCACCCTTTATGGGACATCATTTTCAGGTACAGGTAGCATGCCACCTCCAAGGACATAGCTTGGGAGGCTAGAGGCAGATAGATTTTTTAGTTCTTTTGTTATTTTTGGATGTATTACATGTAAACTCAAGCCAAGGGCTTAATGTGTATTTGAGTTAGTACTCTCCTTTTTGTAACCAAGTGTTAACTTGGAAAGCTGTAAGCCCGTAGGGCATTTGCTTTTGTTGTTAACATGTAATACTCATTGTAATGAACTACTCTGATGAATAGAAGAATATTTACCTTTTATATCAATGCATGTCAATATTGATGGGTTTAATGTTATTATTTTGAGGGCGTTAGAGAGAGAGAGAGAGAAAGAGAGAGAGAGAGTGATGAGAAAGAAACCATCAGTTTCCATCCATTTTTCAAGATTAGATATATGTACAGTTCCACCATAGCGTGGTAACCATATTTGTTTTGAATACTGTCACTCACCGCCGAATTCTTTGTATCCAAATTTTTAATTTTTGTGCTTCAAAGTGTGTTGTCAGTGCCATTGTATCAAAAGTTCTTGTTCAATGTATTAAATACATTTTGTGCACTACTTTAAAATTAAATTATAGACATACAAATCAGAGAAAATTATAAGTAAATTAGAGAAAATTGGTCAAAATATGGAAAAAATTGTGAGCAAATCACAAAGAAATTTGTGAGTAAATCAGAGAAAATTCAAATCAATGAAATTTCAAAACACAGAAAATTTGAAAACACAGAAAAAATCAAACAAATTTCAGACAAATTTCTCTGTGTTTTGAAATTTCTCTTGTTTGAAATTTCTCTAGATCGAAATTTCTTTGAAAAAATGTTGAGGGACCCCAACCACTATGAAAATATTACATGTCATTTATCCTTTAAGATCTTAATATCAAGGACCTTTAAAAAAAAATTCCCCATTTTTTTATGTAAATACTAAAATAAAGGGTTAATTTCACTTTTTATCCCTTAAAATTATTTTTATTTTTCTTATTTCATTTTAAAACTATATCAATTTTGTATATTTTAGTCTCTAAATTTTTTAATTTTTATGAAGAAATTTCAATCAATTTTTTTTTGACACTTATAACAAAATAAATTTGTTTTTTTTGGGTCAATTTAAACACTATTTTTTTTAATCTAAATCATCGTTTACTTTTATTAAGTCAAATTAGCAACATTTTTTTTTTGCTATTTTAGTCATTAAACTCAATATAGATGTACATAAAATATCTAAAATATCATTTTTATTGCTTTTTATTACTAAATTATCCTTTGTTATTAGTTTTATTTAATAAAAAAAATATAATTTAGATTGAAAATAAATCAAAATGTTATGTACATGAGTGTGATTGGGTGAGGGGCAACAAATTTAAAAAAAAAAAATTACATAAATAAAGTAAAGAGTAAATTACATTTTACCTTTAAAACTATTGCCTCATATCATTTTACCTCTATTATCTATTAATTTTTTGGGTAATTCTATTTATACACCATTCATTTGCTCAATATCCACCATTTCTCATTTTTTTATTACAATTATGTCCCTCAGTTAAATTACTTTTTTAGAAAGAATTCCAAACCATAATTTCTCAATACACATATACACCACCACTAATCACCATTGTAACCCATACACCTCCGGTTTCGGATCCGCGTCGACGTCGATGCCACCCCCTATAGACACCTTATTTTTTACCACCCTTATGACTTGGGCATCACCGCTTGCGCACCCAATGATGAATTTGTATATGCCTGTCAAGTGCTTGAAGTCTTCAGCAAAATGCCACAGCTTTGAGCCTTCAAACCCTACACACCTTTTGCCTTGTTTTGGACCAAAACAACGGTTTTTCAAGCCTAAAAACCCTGGGACCTACGGCCACCAATGTGGGCTGCCGACTACCAATGTGGGCTGCTGGCCATTTGTGTGTTTTTGCAGATATTTATGCCAGATGTGCCAACTGTTTCCACAGGTGCATGCATCTACCTACACGTGTATGTATGGATATTTCTGAGGGAGTTTCATGTTTTTCTATAAATAGAAGACCTCCCCTTCCATTTTTGAGGGTTGGAAATTTTGGAGCAAAAACATTTCTCTCTCTCTACAATTCCCTCTTTCTCTTGCAAATTCTTAAGCCTTTGCCTATACACTCTAAACCAAATCTTGTGGTATTTGAGCTGAGGTACTTTTGAGCTTACTTTGAGCTCTTGAGGGTGTGTAAGTGTTGATTTGTCACTTAGAAAGGGTTCTCCTCTTGAAGAGGTATAAGTCTTGGCTTGTTTCTTTGATTTATTTGCTATTTTTCCTACTGTTTTTGGACTATTTATACTCGGTATTTTTGGGTTGAAACTTGTGGTTTAAGGCCATTAAGGGTGAAGGGGTGGATCACCATTCTTTGCACCTAACTTTTTAGGTTTTTGCTCTTGTGTTTCCTACCTTTCTATTATTTTTTTAAGCTTTTTACTACTGAATATCAGAGCTTTTTCAGTGGCTAAAACCATGTTTTGAAGTCCCAAAAATGGAGGGGGTAGCCTCCCCTCCTTGTGCTTGCTTACTAGCTTAACTTGCTCCATGTTTTAGCTTATTGTTCTAGTTATTGTTAGCTTAATTCCAGCACTTTTTTTGGACTGTTTTAGGACTATTTTTAGTTGTTCATTGCATTTGAGCTTTGTATAGCATGCTTGTAGTGTAATTGTCCTCATTGGCTTGGTGGTTTAGGCCTTAGCCACCAACCTATTTGAGTTGATAGTGTTTATTTCTTGCTTTCCATACTTGTATTCATCTCTAATCACCTCCGCAACCTCCCTCATTTCTTGGATTTTTCTTTGCTTTGAAAGTTGTTTCAAACTACTTGCTTGTTTAAGCTTGAGATTGAGGTATTGTGATTAATGGTTTAATCCCTTTGGGGTTCATTACCAACAGCATGACACTTCTTTCATGCCTAAAACAACACTTGGTTTGGTACTCCTTTCCATTAGAGGACTTAATCTTCACTTTTGGACTTAATGAACTAAGGAATGGTTGGTAATTAAAATGAAGTAATAAAATTGGGACTAAAAATGATGCAAGATAATAAGCAATTTGGTGTTCAATCAGACGTTAATTGAACACATGGGAACTTGAGGCATTTCATACTTGCTAGTGATAAAATGGTTCAAGTTTCCGAGGTCAACCACTTCCCTTGATCAATCCATGATAGGGAGGAGGTTTGAGAGTCTTTTTATTGTGCATTTATTGAAATTGTACACCTGGGTTCATAGGCCATCATGCAATGAAATTGCATCGATTGATGGCTTGCAAATTGAGCTTGCCACTCCTTTGAGCTGTTTGATGATAAGGAGGGGTGAGGTGTACAAATATACCTTGAGAATACCTGGTTTGTGCTATGTATGCTTTCTGTTGCAGCAGGAGGAACCAAGCTTCAATGGCCGGCCAGCCACTTTTTCTAGCTGGCAGGCCACTTCTTTTGGATGGCAGGCTACCATTTGTGGCTGGTTGGCCACTACTTCTGGCCTGCCGGCCACCTTTGTCAAATTGAGCAGCGATTTTTTGGAACAAAACAAAGTAGAGGCTGAGGTGAAAAGATGTTCTAACTGTGCAACAAAGGCTTTCTGGCAGCAGAAGAGTGGGCTTTTCAAGTGGAAATCCGCGCATGCATGAGCATCCCTCGCTTCCTGGGGCTGATTAGTTGGCTTAGTTACTTCTTTCATGTTGTATTCATGTCGTAATTAATTAGTTAATTCTAATTTGTAATTAATTAATTAGCGTTAGTTCCATAGAATAGTTAATTAATTAATTGGTTTTGTAATAACTAGCTAGCATAGTTAGTTTATTCGATTTGTAATAATTAGATAATTTGTTTTGTAATAGCTAGTAAATGAGCTTAGCTAGTTAGTTTATTCGGACCCTCCTGTGCGAGGGCACAGTTGTAATAATGTGTATGTCTTCTAACCCCACGTCTTTCTCCCTTTTATTTACCTGCTTATGATGGTTAGTTTAGGACATCATGTTTCGTTTAGCATCTCTCATTCCTTGCATCCATTGTCTTGCATGCATTGAGCTCGGGGCATCATTCTAACTTGTATTGTTAGTTAATACTTCTTTGAATACGTGCTTAGACCGCATGCTATCAAATTGATTCATATGCCATATTAATAGCCGAGCCTAATAGTTGCATATTGTATGCGTTGCATTAGTCATATTACATAGTTAGGATCATGCATTATTCTAACTCTGTCATCTTTTTTGGCTTGGAGTACTAGATGAGCTTTTGTTTGTTTTAGCATATCGCATGAGTGTGGTTGTTACCATGTCAAAGCATGTCCACTATGAGGCTAAGTGCTTAAGTGATAAACTGTTTGAATGCTTGTGGATGAAGACTAGTTGCTTGAATTGGGATAGTTTGATTAATATACATTTGAGCCCACTTTTTCTAGTGGCACATTCACAAACTCTTTTAAAAAACAAACACGAAATCAAATGTTCCAATTTTTACAAATTCGTCTATACTTGTGTGCATCACATAGCAACAATAGCCAAATAATTGAAACAAGAACATATATTATAAATAAAAATCACATCATGATTAGTAGAGGTCGATCTTTGATCTGGCGAGTGGGGTGCTCAATTTATGACCTTCCCCTCTCATACCTAAGTTCCTGAGCCAAGACAATCTTGGTGATGACGAACATGTGGCCTTTGGCACGAGTCATGGGTTTCCTAAATTTTTCAAAAATATTTAGGTGGCGACTCTGTATTTGGCAAAGCAGTCCATTTTCGGCATTTTGATTCAAAATCGATTTTCTAAAAGATTTGTCGGATTTGAACTATTTGGTGTTTATCTATTTCACATTGTACTTGTGAGATCAGATTTAGAACCATAGGAGTCCGAACTGTAAGGCTAGTCGTATCCGAAAGGAGCACGGAAAGTCGAGCTATAGTTTCTGGTGACTCTACTAGGAAATTTAGAGAACTTGACTCGAACTTCATGATGTGAAATTTTATCTGCACTTATATGTTTCTTTGCATTTGCATTGGTGTGCTTAAATCACTGTGTTTACCATCTGCTATTCCTGGACGGTTTGCTGGAGACTTGCCCAAAAGCTTGCCAAAAGGCTGACCAATCGTGGGCTTTGCCATGATGGCAACACAACCCTTGGTTCTGGATTGCCACTGTACCGTTTGATCCTCCTTTCACTTCTTGGTGTTAGGTGCGAGAGGTATATTAGGTAGTCTTACTGAGGTACCCTCTTTGACCATTTGGCCTAGCTGCATATAGTAAAGCCTTAGTGACTGATCTAAACTAGGACAGGATGCTCACCAAAAAATATAGGATTGTGTGAAAATTGTTTGATTGACTAGTGAAACCCTAGTTCTTGACGAAACTAGGACAGGGTAACCCTAGCCCTTCATAGGGGTGTTTTGGCTCTCTCTTAACTAGTATGTGTTTTACAGTGAAACTGTACAGGAATGTGCATAGCAGTTGCAAATTTGGTATCTGTTTTGGGGCAGAATTCAGTGTGGAGTACAATCCTACAGCTTTGATCATGTCTGTGTTGATAACATCTTAGCTGAGGTGCTGTGCGGTTTCTGATTACTACTATTTTGCTTTATTTCTTTTGCTAGGTAGTTTAAAACCATAGCTTCAGAAAGTTCGGATATCCCCCAAGTACTTTGGACCTAAGTCGAAAGACTTTGTAAAGTCGGGGATCTTGTTTAGGGACAACCTGTGTTCACCTCACTCTTACCGATTACAAGACGGAGGAGAATCAGGCAGAATTCACTGGTTCAGTTTTGTGGGAGTCGAATATATGGCTAAATCGGAAGGGGCATGTTTTAGTACTGACATTAACCGGTCGTCCAGCAAATATTAATCGGCCCCATCCTGCAAGACTAGGATGGGCCGAATACGATACGTAAGCCGATTAATACGATTAAAAAAGATCGTTGGGGGCCGAATATAGGAACGAGTAATGATTAAAAATTAGGCCCAGGCCCCGAGCCTCAGGAGGAACAGATATAAATAAAGAAGCAGCGTTCTTGGAATGGCATGTAAGAAACACTTCACTAAACTTAGTAAACAAGCTTTCTTGAGTATAAGAACTGACTTGCCCGTCAGAGTGCTAATCCGGGCACCCCCGACCGGAGTATTTGTCTTTGCAGGTGACTAGCTGAGTATCAAGAGCGTCTCCCAGGATCTGAAGAATATTTCCAAAACCACATACCCACAATTGGCGCCGTCTGTGGGAATACTCAAGTACATCCATGGAAGGCGTGACGCAAGATCCTCCGATAGCCACCGACGAGACTACACAGAGAGACGACATCACTCCGGCAAATATGCTCGGGAAGGAAACCATCGCTGCGAGACGCGCCTTGAATTTTGACTCGCCAACGACTTCAGCGCAGGAGACGATGCAAGCCATCATAGAACAAGCTAAACAGAATGAGCAAAGGCTGGAAAATATGCTCGCAGAAAATGAACGCCTCCGTCGAGATTTGGCCCTGGAAGTAGCAAAATCCAAAGAAGCCGCGCGCCAAGACCCCGAACGACCCCTGAGGGCAGGTAAACAACGACCTCGAGCTCGACCAAGGGAAACTGATAGCGACTCCAACTCATTATCCACGGAGCATAACAAGGGACGCTCCGACACTTCCAGCTCCTCTGAAAAAAGCCCACACACAAGGAACAAGCACAGAAGAAGCAGTTCAGACGAAGAGGATCAGCACGATCCTTTTATCCGACGAATTGCGAGGGCGGCCCTGCCCAAGAAGTTCAAAGCTCCATCATTTACTCTCTACGACGGAAAATCGGACCCCACTGATCATATACGTCACTCCAAGCAGGCCATGACGTTGCATGCAGACAATGAAGCCCTCATGTGCCGAATATTCCCCAGCAGCTTGGGCCCACTAGCTGTCAGATGGTATTACAAGCTGGAGCCGGCTTCGATCAGAAGTTTCCATCAATTACAAAAATCCTTCAGGGCCAGGTTCATCACCAACGAGGTACAACCGAAACAGGCCGACTCTCTCTGGGCCATGCAGATCCAACAAAGAGAAACGCTGAGAGCATATTCGGCGCGATATTGGGAGTGCTTCAATCTCGTTGACGACGCTTGCAACGACTCCATGGCCGTCACCGCTTTCAAAATGGGACTACATCCTGACAGTGTTCTTCGCAACTTCCTGACCAGAAGACCCCCCAAAACAGTCTGGGCGTTGATGAAGAAAGTTGAAGAGTATTGCAAAGTGGAAGACGATGCCTTGAGAATCAAAGCCAGACAAGTGTCCACCAAACCGGCACCCCCTGATATTGCTCAGCCGATAAGTTCCGTGCCACCTCTGAGCCCCGAGCCACGACAACGTGCTAAACGAGACAAAAGGCAGGACTCTCGCCGATCGAGTGATCAATGCTCCCACCCGACGAATGAGCAATTACAAGTCGACAGTAGGCGCTCGAGGCGCCCGACAAAAAGTACACGGAACTGTCAGAGCCAATCACCGCGGTAATGACCAAAATCCAACACCTTCCATTCTTCAAATGGCCGTCAAAGATGGTGGGGCCACCCGATACACGACGAAGGGACCGGAGGTGCGAATATCACAAAGATCACGGCCACGAAACAGAGAGTTGCTACGCATTAAAAGATCACCTGGAAGAACTGGTGCAAGACGGCCGACTGCAGCAGTACGTGAAACAGGGAAAGCCAACCAAGGCATTAGCATTGAGGCAGGACTCTCCCCCACTTGGCGTGATCCACGTAATTTACAGCCTGCCTACACTCCCAGCCATGCATACGATTCAATCACATCCAACTTTACAGGGGCGCCGTATTTCGACTGACCGGTCCGAAGAAGCTCCGACAATTGCCTTCAATGACTCCGACCTCAATGACGCAACGGCTTCCCACATTGATCCGTTGGTCATTGGATTATGCATAAACCGGTTCATCATCGAATGAATCCTCATAGATCCAGGGAGTAGTTCAGAGGTCATGTACTATCAAACTTTCATCAAGCTCGGCCTCAACGAGGCGGATCTATCTCCGGCGCCTCACCCACTGTTCGGCTTTAATACGAACCCCGAGTATCCATTGGGCAAGGTCACATTACCTGTTCGAGCGGGTTCCAGAACGGTCGAAGCGGAATTCCTGGTCGTGAAGCTCCCCTCGCCGTATAATGCCATAATGGGAAGAACCTGGCTACATATCATGAAGGCCGTCCCAAGCACCTACCATCAGATCCTGCGTTTCCCAACAACCCACGGCATTGAAGAAATACGTGGTTCCCCCCAATCGGCACAAGCAGAGTTCTGATGAAAACCCTATCACTGACCCGACCTGTGGGCTCTGATACTTGTAAATATATTTCGCCTCTGCAATACGAACTATTTCTCCTCGTCGCTGAAAATCATATGTCAATTCCCAGTGGGGCATTTGCCAGGATTGGCCACATGAAGTCTCCGGATTCGGAGCCCCCTTTGGCGCATGACGCCTTAGGGCCGATTAAGTCTCCGGATTCGGAGCCCCCGTTGGCGCATGACGCCTTAGGGCCGATTAAGTCTCTGGATTCGGAGCGCCCTTCGTGCATATTACGATTGGCCAAATTAAGTCTCCGGATTCGGAGCCCCCTTTGGCACATGACGCCTTAGGGCCGATTAAGTCTCCGGATTCGGAGCCCTCTTTGGCGCATGACGCCTTACGGCCGATTAAGTCTCTGGATTTGGAGCGCCCTTCGTGCATATCACGATTGGCCAAATTAAGTCTCCGGATTCGGAGCCCCCTTTGGCGCATGACGCCTTAGGGCCGATTAAGTCTCCGGATTCGGAGCCCCCTTTGGCGCATGACGCCTTAGGGCCGATTAAGTCTCCGGATTCGGAGCCCCCTTTGGCGCATGACGCCTTAGGGCTGATTAAGTCTCCGGATTCGGAGCGCCCTTCGTGCATATCACGATTGGCCAAATTAAGTCTCCGGATTCGGAGCCCCCTTTGGCGCATGACGCCTTAGGGCCGATTAAGTCTCCGGATTCGGAGCCCCCTTTGGCGCATGACGCCTTAGGGCTAATTAAGTCTCCGGATTCGAAGCCCCCTTTGGCGCATGACGCCTTAGGGCCGATTAAGTCTCCGGATTCGGAGCCCCCTTTGGCGTATGACGCCTTAGGGCCGATTAAGTCTCTGGATTCGGAGCGCCCTTCGTGCATATCACGATTGGCCAAATTAAGTCTCCGGATTCGGAGCCCTCTTTGGCGCATGACGCCTTAGGGCGATTAAGTCTCCGGATTCGGAGCGCCCTTCGTGGCATATCATGATTGGCCAAATTAAGTCTCCGGATTCGGAGCCCCCTTTGGCGCATGACGCCTTAGGGCCGATTAAGTCTCCGGATTCGGAGCCCCCTTTGGCGCATGACGCCTTAGGCCGATTAAGTCTCCGGATTCGGAGCGCCCTTTGTGCATATCACGATTGGCCAAATTAAGTCTTCGGATTCGGAGCCCCCTTTGGCGCATGACGCCTTAGGGTCGATTAAGTCCCCGGATTCGGAGCCCCCTTTGGCGCATGACGCCTTAGGGCCGATTAAGTCTCCGGATTCGGAGTGCCCTTCGTGCATATCACGATTGGCGAAATTAAGTCTCCGGACTCGGAGCCCCCCTTTGGCACAAGACGCCTTAGGGCCGATTAAGTCTCCGGATTCGGAGCACCCTTCGTGCATATCACGATTGGCCAAATTAAGTCTCCGGATTCAGAGCCCCCTTTGGCGCATGACGCCTTAGGGCCGATTAAGTCTCCGGATTCGGAGCCCCCTTTGGCGCATGACGCCTTAGGGCCGATTAAGTCTCCGGATTCGGAGTCCCCTTTGGCGCATGACGCCTTAGGGCCGATTAAGTCTCCGGATTCGGAGCGTCCTTCGTGCATATCACGATTGGCCAAATTAAGTCTCCGAACTCGGAGCCCCCGTTGGCGCATGACGCCTTAGGGCCGATTAAGTCTCCGGATTCGAGGACCCCTTTAGCGCATGACACCTTAGGGCTGACTAAGATTTCGGATTCGAGCCGATTAATCTCCGTAAGACCGAATGGGCCCTGGGTTCAAGAACGGATCATACAGTGCTAAGTGCTAATCGCGTCTCCAAATCCGGAGCAAACGTTGGCACGAACGAAAGATATTGATAATTGATCCTATGTAACATACTAGAACGGATCATACATTCGAAGTAATGTGCTCTAATACACAAGCAAAATTCAGAATAACACGCAAATAGATTTAAAACAAAACCATTTATTTGATTAAACAGTTGTTACATAAATACAACCCGCATTCGAACATTACATTATCGAAAGCAAAAAATGAACAAGATGCTCCGGTAAAGCAGCATCGCCGGATCGACGACCGTCGCCCTAAACCCTCTACGGCGTGCACTACCTTGAACCAGTTATGCTTAAGCCCACGACTTGCATAACGCCAAACTTCCCCTGAACACCATTGACAATGTCAAGGCAAAGATCCAGGACAAGGGAGAATGAACTTGACAGTTGTTGACTCTCCTTTCGGGGTGATCTGCTTCGACGACTTGGAGACTCAGATCTCAAGCTCTTCGGATGACCTAACTCCCTCATGGATAGGTTTTCTGCCGCAAACCATCTCAACACCAAACTTGACCGAAGTTTGAGCTCTGTAACAAAATCACCATCCAGACAAGAATGATGAGTCAAATGGGATTATTGGTGCGAAGCGCCCACTCCTTTTATTCTCAGCAACGACCGCGTCTCGAGGTCCCAATCCCAAGAAAATTTTATTAACGCCCAAAAACGCATTGGTTGAATAAAAAAGCGTCGATTGACATTCGCCACGACCGCCATCCCGACGGCTGGCCGAAACGCGCGTGGCTGGCCAAAGCGAAATAGATTTATTAAACTGGTCGGCCAAATCTTCACGTGCCGACCAGCCCCTTAATCCAACTGGTCAAGCGTCAATGCGCTCACCCAAATCAAAGATAAATGGCCGTTGCAGTAGCCTCAATAAAACCTTAACGGTCGCCGCGGACGTGTCGATCCTGCCCATGTGCAGATCCTGCTGACAAACCCGCGTATCGCCGGATAGTTAACGGCCATCTGGGTCGGACTATGTAGACATTCAAACATTAAGCAACAAGAAATACACATATGCCGAATATGAATGACAACGAAACATTATAATGAAACAATCTTTATTCAATAAAACAATAAGTTACATAGTTTCAAACGCGCCCTGCGTTCCAATCTTACAACTATAAAACTCACACGGGTCACCCTCATCCTCACTCTTCTCAATCTCAAAGGCAGAAAACGGAAAATCTTTACTCCTGTAGCGTGGTGATGCCAAATCAATTCCCGACGCTCGAAGAGCTTCTGCGGCTTGAGATGCCTTGATCCAACCGTGCCTAAACCCGCGGTTTTCACATCGGCATACTTCTTCGGCCAGTGTTTCCCTGGTTTTCTCGATTCCCACCTTTCGGCCCTCATGGAAACCTTTCTCATAGGCCCTCCCCTTCGCACTCTCTATTGCGAACATACTTGCCGTCTCTCGATCGGCAAGTGCGGAGCTGATAAGCCGACTAGTAACCCTCTCTTCCACAATTGGGTTCGCGTGCGTGGTGGATTGTGCCTGAGCCGCCTTGGTCTTCCTTAGTTCCCGCTCGGCCGCCTCCACGCGGGCCTCCAAACTTCGAATACGTTCGTCCTTTTCTCCATCTCTTGACGGAGCGCACAGTCGCATGCCGACTTCGTAAGCAGTGTAAAGCCCCTTCACTGCGCCGTGAATGCCCTCGCGAAACACCTCGTAATCCTGTCGACCCAGCATTGATTTCTGAACCTCAGGCAGGAAATATTTGTCGGGCAAAGTCGACCGCTACGTCTGGGTCTCGAACGATCGAGTCCGCCTCCGTCATGGGTCTATTCTTCACGAATACCGCAAAGCTTAATGGGCATGGATTCGCGTCGGACCCCTCTCGACTCGGGACTGTGGAGACTTACCCTGCGACTGCTTTTCTCGCCTGGGCGATCTACTGCGACGTCGGGGAGACTGACGCCTCTCTCGACCCCTGGAACTCCTACTTCCTACCCGCAGGGTTCACCACCTCGATTCATATCTCCGCCAAGCTCAGCTAGGGTCTTCGCTTCCCCTTTACTGTTAAAGAAGAGTCGGTTCGACATTCGCGCAATCAGCTTCCCCAGGAGCTCAACTCAGTTGTCTACCAAGCTCATAAAGGATGTACCTTTGTTCATTTATCCTTCACAGAGGAGCATCGTTCGAGGCAATCTCATTAATTGAGATCCTGAATCGCCCGACGCCGGTCGAGTCGACGGCAGGGGCACGATTTTACCATAATTGCGAATCCGCCTGGGGCGAGGCAGATTCATCAATCTATCCGGCTCAATAAGTACCCAGCTGTAACAGCGCCCGCGTGGGACCTCGCTACAGTTCGGACTCCTTTTTTGTGTTGCGGTTCTAAATCTGAACCAAAGAGTCCACATCCGGCAATTGTTTGAAAAACAGATTTTTTTGAAAAGTAGTGCCAAACATGGACTGCTTTGCCAGATTACAGAGTCGCCACCTAAATATTTTAAAATGGGAAATTTAGGAAACCCTGACTCGGTGCCGAAGGCCACGTGTCCGTCATCACCAATGTCTCGGCTGGGAGCTTGGGTACGATCGGGGAAGGTCAGCTATGAGCACCCCCTTTCGCCGGTCCGAAGACCGGCCTCTACTAACCGTGATATCCGATTTTGAAAACGTTATGCGTTCTTATCCCAATTTTTAGCCCAGAATATATGTGATGCGGCACAACACAAAAGTATAGACTAGATTGCCTGACTTGGAACTAAACATTGCCTTATCCGTTTTGTCTCGAAAAACGTGTTAGTTTTTGCTACTCGCAAGTAGGCTAAAATACGGATTTCAATGAGTTGTTCCAACTCACGCAATCCAACCTTCACCCACAGGCATTCAAACAGTAATATCACATAAGCATTTAGCCGCATGGCAATCATACTGTCATGTTAGCATTCACACTCATGTGCTATGCTAAAGCGTAAAAACTTACATCGTACTCCGTGCCAAATACAAGGAACTAGTTAGCAAACATGCATGACCTAGTTCATGTTAAGTGGCTAATGCAACACAGGCATAGATGCAATCTAGAGTAGGCTCGGCTAACCCTAAACATGGCATATGAAATGTGCGAATAGCACGTATTCAATTTGGAATTGAAAATTGCAATGCGGTTTGTATGATGTACCGAGCCCGGTGCATGTAAACAAATGCATGAATGCACGCATGCATTGCATAAGGTATGCTAAAATAGACGTGCCCTAATCTACCATCGTAAGCAGGTAAATAAAAGGGATAGAAAGAAATGGGGGTTTGGAAGACATACACCCACTCACACACACTTATTACAATTTTGCTCTCGCTCGGAGGGACCAAAAAAAAAAATAATAATACAGTCCAAAGAATAAATGAATGAATTATTACAAAAATTCTAATTACTAAAATTAAATCAAGTAAATAAAAGAAAGGAGGCCTCAGCCCTGCCTCGGGATGCACGAATGATGCATGCTCATTGCGACTTGCCCGGAAAGCCCGTGTCATGACACTGTTGCTTCTGTTTCTACTGCCCTGCCTCTCCAAAAATTCCCAAAGTCCCAGAATACCTTCCAAATGGACTGCAGTACCCCACCGGCTGAATGAATTGACCACCGGCTACTTAGATTGGCCACCGGCTTCTTCTAGATTTTATCGGCACAAAAAGTGTGCCGGTCGGCACATTGTTCTGCCGGTCGGCAAAAGTTCCTGCAGAGGACAGTTTGACAGCAGCAGCAAAACAACAGTGCATGGCATGGATTTTTGAGCATATGTAAGCATGGCCAATGCCTCCTATCATGCTTGGGGACTCAAGGAGGCATGACTCTTGGTTCTTGGGCCATCAATTGTGCATCTTGGTGCATGATAGCCTAAGGAACCAAGGTTGCACTTTAATGTCAATGCATGCAAACAAACAAATGAGACCAAAACCTTATCATGTATGGATCAAAGGTCTTGGTGACCAAAAGTTGAGACAAGTTACACCACTTAAAGTGTGAACTCATCTCAACCTTTATGCTTGGCTTGACAACCCCAAGCCAAGCCATGGAATGCATGTATGCAACATACCTCAAATGAATGCAACACGAGGATTAGAATGCAAACATACCAAGTGCTTAAACAACTATCATATTAAGCATGCAAAATGCTAGAGTGCTCAAGGTGCTAATATGATAAAAACTAGGCCAATTATGCAATAGAGTTAGAATGTGACAAAACCTCATCAATCAATCATGCAACCAACATGATGCAAGGATGCAATGATGGACTTAACTTCAATGGGGCAGCCCTCAAACCACCCCAAAACAGTGGCAAAACAAGCCACAAATGGTGACCAATGCTATATAAACATGCAAGTTCATGGGCCTAAACCTAAGGCACCAAAAGAGCATCTTACTACCACTAACACAACCACTCATGGCATGAATCTAACAACCAAAAACAGACTTTTATCATGTAAAATGACACCCAAATCCCCTCACATGGCACCCCCAAAATGCATTAAGCATACAAGCATGCATGAGGCCTATTCTTAGGCATAAAAGGACACACCCTTGGAGCATGAAAATAGGCACATATGTAAACATACACACATGATTTATGGACTGAAATAAGGTCACAAATGATGCCAAATCATGAGGATGATCAAGGTTGAACATGCTAGGAACCAAAATATAAGGCTTACAAGCCTAAAATGCAAAGCAACCATGTCAAGCACACTATACATGGCAAAATCAATGGCTTACAACCCTTATACATGGTAAATAATGCTAACACCCTCATAGAACCAAGCTAAGATATGCAAGAAACATGGCCTAAATGCATGACATGCTTTTAGGCATAAAAGAGCATTTCAAAGCAAGTATGAGAGGCATGCTAGAGGCCAAATCCGACCCAAAACAGAGGTTAAACATGCTCCAAAACACTTAAAAAAACTCTGAAATCAAGCCAAATGCAAGCATGCACACATGCTACCTCATGAGAGCCAAAAATGAAGGCCAAAGAGGGACAAAGGGGAGAGGGGTCTCCCTCCCCTATATGAGATTGAAACCAACTTCCTCACCACTGAAAACACACTAGTTTTCAGTGGTGAGAAGACCAAACACACCAAGTAAAAAATGCTCAAAGTAAAGGCACAAAAGAGACCAAAACAAGGCCTAAAAGAGTGAGGCTTCACTCAAATACAAGAGTGACCTTAATGAAAGTTCTTAAGCAAGGAAAAACAAGCCTTTTTTATGTTAAACACAAATCCAAAACACAAAGCAAAAGGGTAGAAAGTTGTTGCAAAAATGGGGAATCTAAAGTAATGTTCTTACCCTTGAAGATCCTTTGAAGAACAAAAGGTCCAGCCCTCTTTGATTGATCAAAACCAGTCCAAGATCACACAAAACAAACCTCCAAGCCTCCTAATCTCGGATTAAGGTGTAGTAGTGTGTGTAAGAGTGCAAAAGTGAGGTAAAACTACACTTTTTGGGCCTAAAACACACACACAAGAGGAGAGAGAGGGAGATATAGATATATATGGATGTATATCAGAGATATGTGTGTAAGCTCTGGTTTTTTAGGTCTAAAGTGGCCAACCTTGATCAAAGGGAGAGAAGGCTTGCTTATATAGACAAAATAAGGCTCTTAACTTAATGGCTAAGCAAAGAGAGGGGGGTTCAAGAGGGGCAAGGGGTCTTGGCTTCCAAGGGAAGCTAAG
>JAPPVO010006536.1:0-25906 GCA_030407325.1 Camellia japonica | reverse complement strand
CATTTGTCAGATAAAGCAGAATACATAATAGAAAGCAGAAATGGGAGAGCCGTGTGCTGTGCAGTGAATTATGCAGAGTGTACAGTGTGAGCAGTGTACAGTTAGTGTAAAGCAGAGTATGTACGTGCCGTGTGTACAGTATACAGCAAGTGTAAAGCAGACTACAGTTGTGCAGTGTACAGAGTACAGAAAATAAAGAACAGAAATGAAAGGCAGGAAAAGAAAGCGTACCTCCCAAGCCCACCAGTAGCCTCCGAGTATCTGGCCACTACCGCGGGAAGCCGAGCTCATGTACCCGTAAAGAGTGGCCAGAGCGGCGCCCCCCCAGTCATAGCGAAGTATGTGCCGGACGTCCACCAGTGCGCTGAGAAGGCAGAGAGGCACTGTATTCGCCCGGTCAGCGAAGAGGGTCGTCCCAAAGAGGAACATGAGGAAGCCGCGTGCATACCTCTCTGCGGCCTCCTGGGTCATCGGAGCTGCGCCAACGAGGAGGGCTGGACCCTGAACTGCACCTCGAACCAAGAATACCTGACGTAGCTGAGGCGCGCAAGAGGCGGTGCCGCGCCAAGGAGGTAGACCTGAGCCGCGGTCCACTCATCCATATCGATGTCGAAAGGGATCGGATCACCCCCTACCCATGCCGGTGAGCACCGAGAAATCGTAAGGGGTCATCGTCATGTCCCCAGCTGCAGAAAGATGAAATGAATCGGTGGTGTCTTACCACCTCTCTACCAGAGCGGCAAGAAGAGGTCTACACGCCGTGAGCTGGGAGAGTCCCCTGCAGAAGGTGCCGAAGCCTGCCTGGTCGACAATGTGGCGAACCGCGTCAGGAAGCTCATCATACCACGCACGAGCGACGGTGTTCCCATACCCGCGGATGGTATGGGAATCTCCCTGTTTTCAAACAAGAAATTGCAAAGCAGTATGAAATGTACAGTTTTGAAGGGACAGTCAAAATCAATGCAAATGTGGCATGCGTGCAAGTTTTTCAGATTTAAACAGATACCGGGTGCCGATGTACTTACAGTGAACTACAACGTGTGATGCGTCAGCGTGTTTGAGTGGTTCAGTGCAAATGTGGCATGCGTGCAAGTTTTTCAGATTTAAACAGATATCGGGTGCCATTGTGTTTACAGTGAATTACAACATGTGATGCGTCAGCGTGTTTGAGTGGCTCGGTGCAAATGTGGCATGCGTGCAATATTTTCAGATTCAAACAGTTGTCGAGTGTCGGTGTTTGCAGTGGAATGCGGTGTGTGCCGTGTGTTTTGGTGATTAAGGCTAGTGCAGTGTGTGCGCGTGTGAGTCCTAAACAGATAACCAGTTGCAAGTTTGTTTATGATCAACTACAATACACAATGCATCAGAGTATCAGAGCTAAAGCAATTAAAGAATCTAATCGGCTGTGGCAGCTGACAGTTAAAAGTTTCTACAGTGCAGAAAATTAAAGCAGAGAAAGAAAGTTACCTCGGAAGCGCCGAAGGAAAGGTGAGAGGTAGGCTCGCGCAGCAAGAGCTCAGGGTCCAATGCCATGTCGAAGCTGCGAAACTGGCGTAGTCCGTCGGGTGGTAGAACGTGGATCGCCGGCCGGTAGGTCGCCGGATCGAATGGGCGCTCGCTCAACGGGAGAAGCTCGACCCTGGGATCCATCTCGTGATCCGGGGGAGTCTCGACGTGTGGAACATCGTCAGCCATGGCAATGGTAGTGAGAAAATGGCCAGAAAAGCCGGAATGTGAAAAGTCAACTCAAAAGTCAACCCCGAGCGGGCCGAAAATGGCCGGAAAGGTCGGAAGATGGGAAGGCACGAAAATGAAGAGGAAATCGAGGGGAACAAGTCCCGAAAAAGTGGAAATAGCAAAGGACACTCCGAAATGGAATTTCAATCGGTGGAAAATGTCCGAAACGCGAAGAAAATCGCGAATCCGACGACGAAACGGGCCTGGAGCGCGAAGAAACGGAGAAAAGAGGAAGAGAAAATGCTCTAGAGAGAGAGGACAAGAGTTTTCGGCGGTCAAGAAGTGAAAAAATAGGGTTAGAAACCCTATTTTTAAAAGACCCGTGGTGAAATGGCAGAACTGCCCCCGATCAGGCATTTTTGGCCGATCGGCACTATTTTGTGCCGGTCGGCACAATATTGTGCCGGTGGAACTTTTATGCAGCCGGTGGCCACCTAATCCAGCCGGTGATGTTCCTACAGCCTTGTTTAGGCCATGTGAGTGGTTTCTGGTCTTCATAACTCAAGAAAGTACAAGAAAGTGAATCCCCGATGCTCAACCGGCCTCCATTTTGACCTCGGACCGTGTCTTCCGTGCGTGGCACTCAGATTCAAGCAAAGATTGTATCCTTTTTGTATCCTTTTGTCTTTTACAAGATTCAAAAGTCGCCCCGTGCGTGTTGCACACATCCATCACATTGTCTGGTGCGTCGCGTCGCGCCGTCCTGCACGTCCCCTGCGACTTGCACCGTTTTGCATTATCACTTGCATTGTTCTACATCCTTTGAGGCACGCGCACCTCATTGCACTTCATTTTCCATCCTCTGGGGCACGCGCACCTCATTGCGCTTCATTTTCTATTCTTACGAGGCACGCGTGTCTCATTTGTCTCATTTGCCCCATTTGCATCGGCATGCGTGTCTCATTTGCATTGGCATGCGCGCCCCATGTGCGTTGTCTCGCCCTTCCCCCCCCTCTCGCGTGTACTACGCTGAGAGGTTTCTTTTTGCTTTTGTCTTTCCTCTCTCGCGTGTACTACGCTGAGAGGTCTTTTGTCTTTCCCCTCTCGCGTGTACTACGCTGAGAGGTCTTTTGCCTTTCCTCTCTCGCGTGTACTACGCTGAGAGGCTTCTTTTTTTCTTTTGTCTTTCCCCTCTCGCGTGTACTACACTGAGGGGTTTCTTTTTGCTTTTTCCCTTTCTTCTCTCGTGTGTACTACGTTGAGAAGTGTTGCTCTTTCCTCTCCTGTGTGCGATGCGCAGAGAGACGTTGTGCTTGAGACTCCGGGTGTTTCCGGTAGTCGCTTTTAGCCTTGTCCGTGTAAGGCGGTGAGAATTGCTTAATTCTCTTAATCCTTGCTGCATGGGATGTAGTTTGGTTTGAGTTTACTCGCTTGTATCGCATTCACTTAAGCGTTGTATAATTGTTGCATTTTTTTCCCGGTCTGGTGGGACCTTAAACACGCACGGTCTAGGAGACCTTAAATCCTTGGGAGGTGCAAAACCTTCACCCGCGTTGTCTAACGCACCGCGCTATTTTGCGCATCTCATTGCATTTGGCATGCATTCCATCACGCGATCTTGCGTATCGCGCTGTCTGGTGCACCGCATCTCAATTCATGCATTGCCCCCCCCGGTCTGGCGAGACCTTAAACACGCACGGTCTAGGAGACCTTAAATCCTCGGAAGGTGCAAGACCTTCGGTGTGCATTTTGAAAGATGTGCGTTGTTACGCACTTTAGTTCTTTCGCATTGTCATGCATCCTTTGATCTACATTTCAGTTCAAATCTTGGGGTACGCGCGTGCCTCAAATTCCTTGAGGCATGCGTGTCTCATTTACATATCGCTTTCCATTCCTTCATGGCATGCGTGTCTCACTTGCATCATACATCGCATTGTTTTGTTCATCCCCCCCGGTCTGGCGAGACCTTAAACACGCGCGGTCTAGGAGACCTTAAATCCTTGGGAGGTGCAAAACCTTCACCCACGTTGTCTAACGCACCGCGCTGTTTTGCGCACCTCATTGCATTTGGCATGCATTCCATCGCGCTATTCTGCGCATCTCATTGCGTTGTCATGCATTGCATCCCGGTCTAAGAGACCTTAAATCCTCTGAAGGTGCAATTCCTTTGGTGTTTGTCGTGCCCGAACGACTTTCGGTGGTCTGGTGAAGCCACCTGCCTGTTTTTGCGGTGAGTTCCTAGAAGACCAACTGGGACGGTGAAAACTAGAGTTTGAACGACTCATGCCTAGAACGCAAAGGTTCGGGATCTCCGAGACTAAAGTCTGGTTTAAATACCCAGGGGGTGTACCCTCGGCTTGAAATCTGTATGGAAGCCCCATAGGTTGAGGCGGCGTGTTTACGCCTCGATTCTGGATATTGAACCAACCTAGTATATCGCCCTGTTGGTAAGATAGGGAAAGCTGCAATCATAGTCGTTGCATCATAGTGCATTGTCATGCATCATTTGTAAATACTGCATATGTCATGCATTTCAAAAAAAATCCAAAAACACATGCATATGTCATGCATCATTCTAAATACTGCATATGTCATGCATTTCAAAAAATCAAAAACAAAAAAAACATCATGCATCATTATATATATTGCATATGTCATGCATCATCATTGTAGTATAGTGCATATGTCATGCATTTTCTATAAATATCCATTTCCATTGCATCGTAGTTGCATGCACCCATTGCATCACTTCCATCCATGGCTTGCGCCTTTCCAGGTTGAGCTTGGTCTGGTATGTGCCCCTACTTTTCACGTCGAAGCATAGTTTTTGTGTACGTGCCTATTCCTTGATGAGCTTGGTTTGAGGGTTGCGGCACATTTTCTGTGTTAGACGCGGTTCGTATGCGTACATGCCTTTCCTAGGCAAGATTCCCTTGTATCCATTTCCATTGCATTGTAGTGTAATTATTGCGTCCGGCATTAGGATCATTATTCCCTCCCCAGCGGGTCGTTTCCCCACTTATGTCAATCCACCCAATACTTGTCCTTGTGTCCGTCTACATCACTCATAGTTCTGCATGTGTATCACACCTATTCCACGCTGGTATGTTGGTTTGAGGTTGCGGCACCTTTTCTATGGTAGACGGACTTGTTACTTCCATCAACCTATTTGACATTTGTGTGGTTTCGATTCGCTCACGATTGAATCATGATTCAATTGCCCTGCATGTAGTTTGCATGGTTTCAATTGCATTACATATCATTTGCATTATTTATACATAGTTTTGTATATATTGCATATCATTTGCATTCATCATTGCATTGTCATGCATATTGCTAACAATATTGTACCTGTTAAGTTTGCTTTCTTTGCAGGCACGATATTGTATGTACGGCCCATTTGAGGCCGGTGCAACCGGACGAGCCGCACAGGTATTGTATTCTCCGAGTGAGACATATTGAGAATTGCATAATTCTCTTACATCCTTTCTGCATTGTAGTGTAGATTGGTGCATGCTAGCTTAAAACTGTCGCATGTGTGCTTCGTTACAGCTTTCTTTGCATGATCATAAGTTATGCTCGGCCTTTTGCATCGTCAGTTGCATCTTGCCCCCGCCTACGGGCACATACCTTATCTGCGGCTTGTATGCCTGTACCTAAACTACGCTGGTTTGATTCCCAAAGGGATACGTAGGCAGCTTGCGAGTTCAACCATTTGCGCTTCGTATGTTTGTCCAAGTCTTCGGCCTTGTCAAAAATGGGTCGTCTCTGGGCTTTGACATTCACTCCCGTCATTATTATGACTTTTGAGTTCTGTCAAAGAGGGGCAACTGTAGACACCCCATTTTTGACCGTCCTCAAGACCTGGACGTCACCGCTTGAACACTCGGTGATTATCCATGTTCGTGTTCGTTTGGAGTTCCCGGAGTTCTCGGCTACGCGCCTTGCCTCAGGATCCCCGAACTCGACTGTTTTGTGTCTGGTTTTGCACCAAACACTTGTGTTTTGCCTTGGAGGGGCAGGGAATGCCTTGTGAGGCATCCCCACACACCACCGGCAGTGGCTAGAGGCCACCGGCTGGTTGGTGTTGCCATCGGCACTATATTGTGCCGGTCGACACTCTTTTGTGCCGGTCGGCAGTCAATTTTGGCAAAATGACCATTTTGCCCTGCCGACTACTTTACAGCTGTTTTTGGAGATATTTTCAAACAGCTTTATAGCTTTTGTTTCCCCTCCATACACGTGTATGGAGGGATGAGCCTCTTGGTTAGCTTAACTTGTAAGTTTAGTTGCCTATAAGAGGACCCTTCCTCCTCTTGGCTCAAGGTTGGAAGAAGTTTTGATTTTTTAGACATTTTAGACAGAGAAGAAGCTCTGGTTTTAGGTTAGAAGTTTTGTATCTATCCCATCTCTCTTCTTCCTCTTATTTGTACACTAGGTGTTTGTGACTTACTATTGCTCATCAACACCTAATGTTTCACCTTCCTTTGGTTACTGAGGTTCTAAGGGCTGGTTCTTGAAGTTTTTGGTTGGATTTGAGCTCAAGGAAGCAACAACATCAACCTTTGTGAAGGTGGTCTTCAAGGGTAAGAAACTACCCCTTTTTACCCCATTTTTGCACTCCATTTTTACATAGCTTAGAACTGTTTTTGTGCTTGGTGATCAACACATAAAAGTTCTATTTTTTGGTCCTCTTTATTGTTGGTTAAGAGTGTTTTGTGCTTTGGGAGGGTTTGACCACCCTTAGGCCTTGAAAAGGCCTCATTTTGTGCTATTTTGTGAGAGCTCCGGGATTTTGGTGTTGAGGTCTCTTCACCATTGGAATCTTGAGGGATTTCAGTGGTGAAGATGATGCTTTGAAGTCCCAAGAAGGAGAGGGCCACCCCCTCTCCTTGATGTCCTTGAAAAGGGCAAGTTTTGGCCTCTTAGGGAGCCTTGTGTTCAAGTGTGTTGAGCATGCCATGGCTGTATTTTATGCTTATATTGCCATGTTATAACTTTGTGTTAAGTTGGTTTTAGTACTCCTCGCATGCTTAGCATAGTTGCCATGTAATGCCACTTTGATGCCTTAATATGCTTTAGGTTGTTAGCCTTTGTTCAAGTGTGTTTTGGCCTTGACTTTGTGAAGTGTTTGTGCTTATTTTGCCATGATTAAGCTCTGTTTTTGGTTGTTTTGGTCGACCATCACTTGCTTAGTATAGCTCCTTTGTATTTCGGCTTGTTGGCCTCAAGTATGTGAACGTGTAGCATGCGTTGCTTGCATTATTTTGATGGTTTGGGACCACCCTACATGCTATTTCAGTCCCTTAGACATGCTTGTTTGATTGCCTTGCATGCTTCTCTGAAGCCTTGAAAGCATGTGTTGTATGCTCCATGTTTTGACCATTATGCATACCTTTAAATTTAAGCCACTTAGAGGCCATCTATGTGGTCTTTTGGACTTAGTTTTATGTGTTAAAACTCTGTTTTGGTCACCTAATGCATGCTATGAATGGTTGTGTTAAGTGTAGTCCATTACCTCTTTGGCGAGCCTTGAATGCTTGGGCCATTATAGCATGATTAGTTCGCTTTGTTGCTTGTTTGGCACCATGTTTTACATGATTTTCAGAGTTTATGATGTATGCTAAGTGTCCATGATATCCCCTTCCAAGTGTGCTTGAAGGTTGCTTTCTTAGTGCCTAAGTGTTAAGTCTTAACATATGCATGTGTGTGTGTGTGTGTAGACTTTCCTTTTGGGCATTATTGGCCACTGATTTTAGGCCTATTTAGAGTTGCCTAAGTCGTGTTTAAGTCCACCCCATTGTTTGGGTTTGCATGCTTGTCTTGTATGTGTGTTTGCATATTAACATCCTTACATTACATTGTCCATATTGCATGCTAGCTAACATGTTTAGGATTGCATTACATCAATGCACATGCTTGGCCTCTTGAGATGAGCATGATAGAAGTTTGGCCCCCTTTTATGTTTGTTTGTTTTGCATGCATTTGAAATTAAAGTTGCATACTTGGTTCCTTGGGCCATCATGCATGGAAATGCGTGATTGGTGGCCCGAGAATCGAGGCACATGCTCCTTTGAGTCATTAACATGATAAGGAGTGTGTTTGGTGCATAAATTGCTTGAATTGCATTGCCATGCAAGTTGTTGCCCTCTGCTGCTGTGAGTTGCAGGTTCTGCAGACATTCAGTGCCGACCGGCAGTATATTGATGGCCGATGGATGAATTCAGTGCCGGTGGCCACATGCTTCAGCCGGTGGTGTTTCCCCTCAGCCGGTGGTGATCCCCATGATTCAAGGGAGCAGTCCTGAGACTTTGGCAGTCTTCAGAGGAGGAAAGCAGGGAAAACAGAGGCAGACTTTGCATGGTAGCGCGATTCCGAGCAAGTCCCGAACACGCGCCGCATCCGGCCCTCTCCTCGAGGGGTTTACTGCTTTAATTAGATTAATTAATCTGCTTAATTAATTTAATGGGTTTGTAGTTTAATTAGCTTGCGTAGTTAATTGTTTGTATTATTCTTTCGGTCCCTCCGAGCGAGGGCAAATCTGTAATAAGTGTGCGTGGGTGTGTGTATGTCTTCCAACCCCCACTTCTTTCTCCCTTTTATTTACCTGCTTATGATGGTAGATTAGGGCACGTCTATTTTTAGCATACCTTATGCAATCCATGCGTGCATCCATGCATTTGTTTACATGCACCGGGCTGGGTACATCATACAAACTGCATCGTATTTTCAATTCCAACTTGAATACGTGCATCAAAATAGAGTGCATTTCACATGCCATTTTAGGGTTAGCTGAGCCTACTCTAAATTGCATCCTTGCCTGTGTTGCATTAGCCACTTAACATGACCTAGGGACATGCATGTCTGCTAACTAGTTTCCTGTTTTGGCACGGAGTACGATGTAAGTATTTTATGCTTTAACATACACATGCGTGTGAATGTTGCCATGACAGTATGCTTACCATGCGGCTAAGTGCTTATGTGAGATAAAACTGTTTGAATGCCTGTGGGTGGAGGTTGGATTGCTTGAGTTGGAATGACTCATTGAAATCCGTATTTTAGCCTACTTGCGAGTAGCAAATTCCAAAGCATTTTCAAAGAAAACGGGTATGCAATGCTTATTTCCAAATTAGGCAATCTAGTCTATACATGTTTTGCTGTGCACATAATATAGTAATTCTAGGCTAATAATTGGGATGAGAACGCATAATGTTTTCAAAATCGGATATCACGGTTAGTAGAGGCCGGTCTTCGGACCGAGCGAAAGGGGGTGCTCATAGCTGACCTTCCCCGATCGTACCCAAGCTCCCGAGCCAAGACATTTGGTGATGACGGACACGTGGCCTTCGGCACCGAGTCAGGGTTTCCTAAATTCCCCCATTAAAAAATATTTAGGTGGCGACTCTGTAATCTGGCAAAGCAGTCCATGTTTGGCACTACTTTTCAAAAAATCTGTTTTTCTTCAAAACGATTTGCCAGAGTTGGACTCTTTGGTTCAGATTTAGAACCGCAACACAAAAAGGAGAGTCCGAGTTGTAGCGAAGGTCCCCCGCGGGCATTGTTATAGAAAAGGTGATGCTTTGTTGCTCTCACAAGTTTGTTTAATCTAGGCCAATGTGACTGTGATGATCTCGGGGCTGTTTGGGAGCTATTTCTAATTTTCGCCCCTATACGGTCTGTTTTTGCCTTTTTCTCTCACTTTTTTTTTTTGGTCTAAATCTCTAACCGTATGTCCTATCGATGCGTCGCTTGCTCTCACAAGTTTGTTTAATCTAGGCCTAGGTGACCGTTATAATCTAGGCCTAGGTCACTCACCTGTTATTTCAAGTCCATGTACTTGGGTCATAAAATCGAACAATGGTTTCACCAGGATCCATATCCTCAATAATTCAAGCATCAAGCTTGATTTCCAAGCTCAAATCAAAACTACTCAATCCAAATACCATCTGTAGAAAATCTCAAGTAGCTCCATGACCATATTTATTATGCAAGGCAATAGATGAAGCTAAATTCTATCAGAACTTTTCAAAAACAAAAAAAAAGGTGTAACCTCACACAGACTCTAGATCTTGGTACCATTCTATTCGTAAAAACTATTTTCCATCTTGAAAAGTTACTTATGTTGCAAGAAAATTTTCTAGCAAGATTTCAATGATAGCAAACAACTAAACTAACTGTCATAGTTCAAATAAATTCGTCAAGAAGATAGAATGATCTCAGAAAAGAACTATTTTACAAGCATAGATAAGAATTTTGATAGTCACAGTCAACAAAAAGTATGCTCACATGAAAGAATTCTATAATTTTCGGGATAAGCTAAGAATATCAAATAATTTAAATGATATCTACTTTAGAGTTCATAAGCATACCTCTTCCTCAAGTACTACATGGCGAGCAATACCGGCTTTCATTGCTTTAGTCTTTTCTGGTTTGCCAAACAGTAGACAGAATTCCATTTGTTTTTCACACCATTCCTAATGTTAACATGAAATGAAGACGAATGTGAGATAAATCTAATCAATTTCCCTGCACCAAAACTAAAAGAAAAAAAAAATTTCCATGTTAAGAAAAAATTTCAAAAAAAAAAATGACAAAACATTTATATACAAAAACATAATGTGAAAATGATTACCAGGTTTTCAAGAGTCAAGGATGCCTTATTCTTATAGGATTACGGATTAATGTAGTGATAGCTAATAATTAACTTGAGTGCACACAACTACTAAAATATATTAATTTATATTTTCAAGTCCTAAAGAACCTAAGTCCCACCCACTCTACAATTTTCAAGTCCTAAAGAACCACCCACATTTTTCTCTGTTTCCCTCACCTTTTCCTTTCCCTTTCAAATTCCTATCCAAATCCACGATCCAAACACAACCTAAATAATTCTAGAAAATATGAAGTCTTTTTTTGCCAAATTCTGTGTACTAGCTTAAAAAAGTGCAGCCAGAAAATACTGATAATAAATTGTAGATCAGTAAATTACAAAATTCACTGTATAGAATGCCATCAAAAATGCATAATTTGTTATAAGATTCTAATATTCACGGACCTTCATTGAAAACAAGTGGACATCTGGGAACGTCTGGATTTGTTATAATATTCTCACTACAAGATTATAATTTGTTATAAGATTATAATTTATTACAAGATTCTCACTACAAAACTTCTAGATTTGGTCACTATCAAAACTAGTGATCATCTTTTCAATTTTAACAGAGATTCTATGCACATTATGCATGTAAACACTATGGACATCTGGGAACTTCAGACCACTAAATGGGCTATAAAGACAAGGGGCATTTTGAACAAATTTGAACTCTCAAAACCTCCGATGATTAGCAACATGCACAAACTATTTTCATGAAAGCATAAAAAGGTGAGACTAGACCTCACATATCCATTATTGTAAGCATTTAATGATGGAAACAGAAGGTTGAAATAAGGCCGATTGCCAGAGAAGGTCTGTGAAGGACAATATAAATATTAGGAACAAACTTTCAACGGAAAGTAAGAGACTACATGTAGTGAGAGGAAAATTACCTTGTGAGGTATAAGATGAGAGGGAACATTCTCGTTCAGCAACTCTTGTGGTGTCTATAAGAAACTGAAATTTAGTTAAATGGGAGAATTACACTGACATTGTGTCAATTACACTTATTTACCAAAAAATGAAAAACATTATACATATTAATAATTAATATTATAAACTTTTTTTTATTAATTTGTAATTTTTTTCCATTGACCCAATTGTCAAGTAATTGTCCTTAGTTAAATATCCTGGCACTTTTAGGCAGATGTTGCAATCACAAGGCAAATTAATAGAAAAAAATCTTATGATTTCTAGATATGAATGCACACAATTAAAAATGGAAAAAGAAATAATCAACACTACAGAAATTTTTCATAATGTCAAACACCTCATGACGCAGCTACATGGCTTTAAAGTTTCACAAAAATCCTCATGGTATCCACAAGCATGCTTACAAGATTCAGTTGATTTTATAACCAGCTCTATACACCAGCTCTGTACGCCCTACTTGAAACCAACACTTTAAAATTCATCACATATATGTCAGTTCATGAAACAAGCCATCCAATGGGTAAACACAAAGAAATGTTCGACCTAATGCCTTTAACAACTAGAACTTGCAGTTTTGTATAGTGTACTACATTATTTATAATAACAAGGATGAATTTTAGTTATAGGGACAAAACACAATGGTTGTATTTTAAAGAAACAAGGCCAAATCTCAGTGCAAGCCATAGGTATCACAGGGAAAGTCATGGCAGGGATGGCACAATTAAAACTGCTGCTGAGATACACTAGCAAGTTATTAGCAAAATACTATTTAAAATGTTTCAAACGAGGCACAACAACTAAACCAAAAGGGCAAAACATTACCCGTAACTGAGCAACTGCTCCAAACTACATTTCTAGAATGCTTTCATCCCATCCTGAAACTGAATAAATACTCCAAATGAATTAACAACCACAGAACCATTTATGCCACATCTTAATATGATACAACAATTGCCACCTCAGAGAAGCAATGCCCAACTCTAGGGCATCTCAAAAACATTAGATTTGAATAATTTACCTCAAAGCTAATCAAAATTGTTGTTAAACGCATTCAATCCAAACAAACCCATCAATAAAAAATGCCCTCAAATATTAATGTAAAATCATAAAAAAAACAATTGATTAAATAAAACAAAAAAAATCAGGCACACATGCAAATTGGGTCTAATAAGAGAAGAAAAAAAAAATTGGTAAGAAGTAAAAGTTTTCAAATTGAAACATAGAGGGAGATAAATTGATAAGTAGTAAAAGTCTTCTTTACCACCACCTCCACCTCTACCTCCAACCCCCTTCCTCCATCAAAACCCTAATTCCTCACCTAAAAACCCCACCTCCACTGGCCGATCCCTCAACTTTTTCTTCACCCAATCCAAAGATTTTGATCCCAAACTCACGTTCCTCCCCTCTCACCCCTCTCCCTTGGTCCATCGATCCAAAATCGATGAAGAAATTCGACGCCCGACTCTCGGTTTCCACGCCTCGTTAAACGATCGTACTAAGGGCATTCTCAAGGACATTGGATCTCTGTTGTTAGGCATCGCTTGTAGTGCCATCACTGCTGGAACTCTTTACCTGATCTGGTCTTTTTTCGCTGATCCCAGCAGCTTCGAATTTTGTGATTCAGATGATGATTTTGACGGTGCTGATGATGTAAACCCAAAGAAGATGGGTTATATTGTTGTTCCTACTGTCGATACTCTGACGGTGGTGAAGGAAATGGTTTGAGCATGGTTTGGATTTGTGTGACTTTACTCTAGTAAGTGTGGTTTATTAAAGAAAAAATGATACTTTGTGTGTTGCTCTCCCAACAAAGAGAGAGAGACAGTTGGTGTATCTACATGTGCGACTACATATATGTATGTGCAAAATATATATTTTGGTCATTTTACACCATTCGTGATTAAATATGTTGATCGTCAATTAATTTTATAAATCTTTTTAAAATTTAAAAAGTTCCCTCCAAATATTTTAGTTATTTGGTGACTAAACAATTTTTAGTCGCTAAAAATAATTTTTGGCGACCAAACTTTTGGTCGCCAAAGATAAAAAATAAATTTTTCTTTTTCATTTGGCGTCTAAATAATTTTAGTAGCCAAAACTAACTATACAGCGACTAAAATATTTTTTAGTCGCTAAAAATAAATTTTTATTTTTCATTCCGCAACTAAATAATTTTAGTAGCCAAAACTAATTATACAGCGACTAAAATATTTTTTAGTCGCTAAAAATAAATTTTTGGCGACCAAACTTTTGGTTGCCAAAGATAAAAAATAATTTTCTATTTTTCATTGCGCGACTAAATAATTTTAGTAGCCAAAACTAACTATACAGCGACTAAAATATTTTTTAGTCGCTAAAAATAAATTTTTGGCTACCAAACTTTTGGTCACCAAAGATTAAAAATAATTTTTTGCCTCCCGCCTATATTTTCAGCGTCTAATATTTCAAATTGGTCGAAAAAAATCACTTTTTTGCAACAAAATTACTTTAGTCGATAATAGTATCAACTTTTAGCTACGCTTCTTTTTTTGGTCGACAAATGTCATTTTTTTGCGACCAAAATTTTTTTAGTTGACAAAAGTGGTCGGCAAATGTGTAATTTCTTGTAGTGCACATTTGTATGCGATGCACCCCCTTTTTGTATTTATGCGGTATGCACATTTGTATGTGATGCACTTTCCTCTTTCATTTGTGCGGTATGCACATTTGTATGCAATGTGTGGTATGCACATTTGTATGCGATGGACCCCCTTCTTGCAATTGTGCGGTATGAACATTTGTATTCGATGCACCCCCTTCTCTTATTTGTGCTATATGCACATTTGTATGCGATGCACTTTCCTCTTGCATTTGTGCGGTATGCACATTTGTATGCAATGCACCCCCTTCTTTCATTTGTGTGGTATGCACATCTATATGTGATGCACCCCTTTCTCTCATTTGTTCGGTATGCACATTTGTATACGATACACTTTCCTCTTGCATTTGTGTGGTATGCACATTTGTATACGATGCACCCCCTTCTTGCATTTGTGCAGTATGCACATTTACATGCGATGCACCCGCTTCTCACATTTGTGCGGTATGCACATTTGTATACGATGCACCCTCCTTTATTTCATATCATTTGCATGAGGTATGCCTCACTATATATTACATCTTGCGTTGTACACATCATACGTTTCCAAAATAAAAGAAGAAAAATAAAAAATTGACTTTCACTTGTATTAGCATATCATTTTCATAGTTACATGTTGCATCACTTGTCTACAATCTATTAACATCACCATTTGACACAGTTTATGCTAGCTCTCACTTTTTGGGTTGTAAAAACCACTCGTTTGTATTGGTTCTCTTTCAAGATGACGAAACTATCCCTTCCTCAGGTTGGCAGTCCAAACCATTATTGGTTAATACCTCCCTTTTCTTGGGTTGTTGGTTAAGACTATCCATTGGTTAATACATTCCTTATTTTGGGACATTCATCGGTTAGATTTCATTCCCTGACATGGATGTATTCGGGTTGTATCCTTTGTTATGATTCATATTACTTGTTGTATTGCATTAGTGATGCAATTTTTCAAAAAAAAAAAAAAAAAGACAAAAAAAAAGAGAGTTCAATTTTCAATTGCGTATCTTTTGCATTTTGCCCCTGAACTACGTTGGTTTGATTCCTTGCAAAGGGATACGTAGGCAACCTTCAAGTTCAACCACTTGCATCTGCATCTTGTTTGTTTGCCCAAGTCTTATGGCCTTGTTAAGAGGGCCGTCTTTGGGCTTTGACATTTACTCACGTCATGAAATGACTTCGAGCTCTGTCAAAGAGGGGCAACTGTAGACACCCCATTTTGACCGGCCTAAGACTTGGGCGCTTTCTTTTGATTACCCAATGATGACAATCAGAATGTGTTCCCTAGCAGTCCTCAACAAGAAAAATAGAATTTGAGCTTTAATCCCAACCTTCACACATTTTAGACCAAACTACTTTAGACCTTAAAACCCTTTTTTCAAAATATTTTTCCAAATATTTCTATGATGTTCCGAAGCTCCCATTTCAATTAAAATATTACACTTTTCAGTAAACCGAGTAAGGACAAAGTGGAAATAAATGGAAGGGAGGTGAACACTTTAAAAAAAATATTTAAAAAAACATCTTCTTTATCGGTTTGGATAGGTTTGGATTTGAAGGAAACATGAGGGGATGGAAGAAAACTAGTTTAGGAAAAGGATGAGCATGAAATTGTTAAGAAGGAAATGAACAGCCTTCACTAAATTAGTCATATCTTTTTGTACATTTGGATTTTAAATGTGAGGCCACCACCATTGGAAATGAGACTTCTGGAGCTTCAATTTAGACTCAAGAATCACCTACAACCAAGTCTGGATAAGGGAGATATGCCCATTTGAAGTTGGGCTTAAGAGTAGATTTTGTTAACCTGGCCTAAGGGAAATGAATAGCCTTCACTAAATTAGGTATATCTCTTTGTACACTTGGAATTTAGATATGAGGCTATCACATTGAAAAGCAGACTTCTGGGGCTTCAATTTAGACCTGAGAACCGCCTAAAACCAAGTTCGGATAAGGGAGATATGCCCATTTGAAGTTGGGCTTAAGAGCAGATTTTGTTGACCTAGCCCGAGAAATGAACAGTCTTTACTAAATTAGGCATATCTCTTTGTACACTTGGAAATTAAATGTGAGGCCCCCACCATTGGAAAGTATACTTCTGGTCCTTCAATTCAGACCCAAAAATCACCTAAAACCAAGTCTGGATAAGGGAGATATGCCCATTTGAAGTTGGGCTTAATAGCAGATTTTGTTGACTCAGCCAGAAACAACAGCGGCCCCATTTTTCTTGGTTTTGGTTCGGTTGGGACACCCCATTTTACCTATTTTCTGATCCATTCAAGTGCACCCACTCATCCTCCATTATCTCCACTCACCCTCCATTATCAAAAGAGGTTTTGGCCTTGTCATAAAGGATGAATCAAAAGCAACAAAGTGTTGCCCATCATTGTCATCCTTGTCATGGCCATCACCTTTGTCTTCCACCTTGTGCCCCATTTCTTGACTTGTTCATTCCTACATGGCTTATACATTTAGATCATATATTGAAGAGGAAGAGGATGGAATGAAGGAGAGAAGAAAAATCATTCGAGAGAGTTAGAGAGAAAAGAGAGCAAATGAGGAAAAATTGTCTACATTGGAACCTTGAGCCAAAACACTTCCAAGCTTCCATAGCTACTGAAATTCCACATTTCCATACACCAAAACCACTCCAATAATTCTGATATAGCCAAATATCAATTGCCTTCATCATAAGGAAGAGTATTTAGTGAATTAAAGTAAGAAAAACTAGAGAGTTAGCTACTTTCTAGACTATAAACTCCATAATCTCCATAATTTCGAATTGAGGATTTGAGAACACACGTCCTACACTTGAGGGTGATCAAGAGGGAGTTTGTGAACTAAGGAGTTCATCCTTTTCTTGGAAGGTGAATTTCACAAACCTTTCATTTTCTTGCATTTCTTACTTATTTTGCTCTGTTGTTTTGATTTCTTTACTCTTTTGCTCTGATTTATTGTTATATTATATATTGTTGTAATCTAATTGAAAGTGGTGAGTTGCGACTCCCATATATATTGTTTTTAGTTTTGTTTTTGTTGTGGAAATATAAGAAAACAGAGTTTGACCGAGCCTACCGGGCTACCCGGCCCGTTAGTTGGTCTGGTAGCCACCTAAAAGTACACCATAGCGCCCGCGACCTTCATGACCGTGCCCGCAACCTCTAGGCAAAATTGGGCAGCCTTCCGACGTTGAGAAGATCAACCTCCGATGGTCTTTGAGGCGCTTGAAGCTGCTGTTTCATTATGTTTATTTTATTTTGAGTGTTTGTGAGAATTTTTATACTGTGTTGTAATATTTATTCGTCTCCTTTGAATTTGTAATATGTGTTGTAATAATTCCCCATCCCCACTTCTTGTCTATCCCATTATTTAATCGCTTTCCATAATTGTGCATATGTATATATATCTTACATGCCATCCACGCTTTTATATACATGATTCTTACCTAGATCCAGCTAAATTTGCATCTTTGTGCTTTAATTGATTACTACATGATTTTGTGTGCTATCGCATGTTTTGCAATGTTTCACATGTCATGTTTTAGAAGCCGGATCTTTAGAAGCATTCTTGTGTATGTATTGAGTTAGAATTTTGTATATAGGATCATGCATATTTTACTAACTTTGTTATGTAGCTGTTCGCGAGACGTCAGTAAATATGTAAGTTGTTATGCTTTAGCATCTCGCTTATACATAATTTTCTTATTATGTTTAGCATCTTACCATGTGGCTATTTGCTTATGTGATATAATTGTATGAATGCCAGTGGATGGAGGTTGTGTTGCTTAATTTGTAATGATGTTGATTTTTCATGTTTGTAAACTCTTTTTATTTGGGTAGTACATATTAAAAGCTTTTTCAAAATACGTGAAATCAAATTGTTCCAAAATGAATGGCATAGTTTATACTTGTATGCTTCACATAGTAAATTTTTGGATGTATTAAACAATCAGAACATGAGCATATAAAACAAAATAAAATTTATATCATGGTTTAGTAATGGCTGATCTTTTGATCGGGTAAGCGGGGGTGCTCAATTGATGACCTTCCCCTCTCATACCTAAGGTTCCAAACTGAGACAACTTTGGTTACGATGAACAGTGGCCTTGGCACGAGTCACGGGTTTCCTAATTTTTCCAAAATAAATATTAGGTGGCGACTTTGAGATCTGATGACATAGTCCATTTTTGACAAAATTGCAATAAAATGGATTTTCAATAAAAGTTTCCAAATCTGGACTCTCATCTATGTTTCACATTGCACTCATGAAACTAGATCAAAGAAATCGAAGGTCCGAACTGTTTAACACCCGGGCATGTTACAAACCATGGTCTTCCTAACATCAAATTGAAGGTAGCCGACATATCCAAGACATGAAACTCGACCTCTTGCTCAGCTAGGCCCACCTGGACATTGACTTGCACTGTTCCCATGACCTCTCTACTCGTGTTATCAGATGCCCGTATTACTTGGGATGTGGGAACAAAGTCTGCTGGTTTGAGGCCAACTGCATAGGCGGTGCGAGTAAGACAGACATTGATGGTCGAACCAATATCTGCCAACACCACCAGCACCCATTTCTCCCTGCACTCCACAGATATGTACAACAGTTTGTTGTGAGTTGAGCCTTCCGGCGGCAGCTCTTTGTCAGAGAAAGTAAGAGTTGGCCTGGCACCACTTGGAAAGACCAATCCCATAAGCTGTTCGGGTGTGGTGACAATGGACAATTTAGGCTTGTCCATTGCCGGCAACACTACCTATCGGTGTACCCGGGAGGCCATGAGAAGACCCCAGATCGAGATGTCAGCTTGGATTTTCTTCAATTGTTTCAACATTACCTCTTCTACTAGTTGTTTCTCTTTTTGTTTCTCAACCTATCTGTCCTTTCCAGACGGCTCTACTTAATCTAGGTGCGGCGACTTAAAATACCACCCACTTCTTGTCAGATGGTCTATTTCCTCGGCATACCATGTATTGTCTGGAAGGCACTCACCCCAATCTTCGTCGGTGTGGGCCAAATGCAGATCATTATCATCCCACCATTCGCCCTCAACGACTGATATACAATTGTCCAGCTGTGCTTGTGTCACCTTTACATCATAGATATCCCCTACAGGTGTTGGGCCATTATGGCTTCCCGGCTGTCTTCAACCCTTTCTCGTTCAAACTGCCTCAATGCAGCTTCATGTTTAGTATCCACAGTATTCACAACGCCCACTTCCTGTGCTGGGTTTTCCACACCAATGTTCTTGTAGACACCCCATTTTTTACCGTCCTTAAGACTTGGATGTGCTTGCAGGTACATCTGGTGACAAGTTTGATTGCTCGTTGACCACTCAACTTTCGCGACGGAATGCCCCAGGTTTGATCCTTCCAGACCCTATTTCCATTATGTGTCATTTTGGACCATGCTTTGGTCCCTCCATATTGATGTTCATGATGGCCTACCGGCCATGATCAAGGGCTGCCGGCCATGAGCTTTGCACTGCCAGCCACCAATAGGCCCTGCCGGCCAACAATGAGGCCTTGCCGGCCACTATTATTTCAACAGATATTTTTCAGATATTTTTGAGCCAGCTATTTGCAGGATAGACCATCTACACCCACGTGGATGGTTGGATCTCTTCAAGGCTCCTTGTATCTCCTATATATAGAGACCTTCCTCTTGCATGCAAAGGGTTACAAAAATTTGGCTGAGATATGTCTCTCTCTCTCTAGAATCCTTTCTCTCTACATTTTAGCCTTGAAAGTGAGCTTTTCTTGCATATTTGCACTAGCATCCTTAGCCAAACACCTTAGTGTCATGACCTGAACCCGCCCCTATGGATTAAGGTCATAACCGGTGTAACAAGCCCGCGGGGGACCTCGCTACAGTTCGGACTCTCTTTTTTTGTGTTGCGGTTCTAAATCTGAACCAAAGAGTCCAACTCTGGCAAATCGTTTTGAAAAAAAACAGATTTTTGAAAAGTAGTGCCAAACATGGACTGCTTTCCAAGATTACAGAGTCGCCACCTAAATATTTTTTTATGGAGGAATTTAGGAAACCCTAACTCGGTGCCGAAGGCCACGTGTCCGTCATCACCAAATGTCTTGGCTCGGGAGCTTGGGTACGATCGGGGAAGGTCAGCTATGAGCACCCCCTTTCGCCCGGTCCGAAGACCGGCCTCTACTAACCGTGATATCCGATTTTGAAAACGTTATGTGTTCTTATACCGGTTATTAGCCTAGATTTACTACGTTATGCGCACAGCAAACAAGTATAGACCAGATTGTCTAATTTGGAAACAAACATTGCATATCCGTTTGTTTTGAAAAGTGTTTTGAAATTCGCTACCCGCAAGTAGGCTAAAGCACGGATTTCAATGAGTTTTCCCAACTCAGACAATCCAACCTCCACCCACAGGCAGTCAAACAGTTTATCTCACGTAAGCAATTAGCCGCATGGTAAGCATACTGTCATGGCAACATTCACACGCATGTGGTATGCTAAAGCGTAAAATACTTACATCGTACTCCGTGCCAAAACAGTAAACTAGTTAGCAAACATGCATGACCTAGTTCATGTTAAATGGCTAATGCAACACATACAGCATGTAATTAGGATAGGCTCGGCTAACCCTAAAAATGGCATGTGAAGTGCACTTTATTTGATGCACGTGTTCAATTTGGAATTGAAAGTACGATGCAGTTTGTATGATGTACCGAGCCCGATGCATGTAAACAAATGCATGGATGCACGCATGCATTGCATAAGGTATGCTAAAATAGACGTGCCCTAATCTACCATCATAAGCAGGTAAATAAAAGGGAGAAAGAAGTGGGGGTTGGAAGACATACAAACCACTCACCCACACTTATTACAATTATGCCCTCGCTCGGAGGGACCAAAAGAATATACAGTCCAAAAATAATACAGTCCGAATACAGAATAAATTAATTATTACAGAAATTTCTAACTATCAAATTAAATGTTAACATAATAGAAAAGGGCCTCAGCCCTGCCTCGAGATGCGTGAATGATGCATGTTCGATCCAATTTGCCCGGAAAGCCGTATCATGACACTGTTGCCTCTATCTTACTGCCCCATTTCTCCAAAAATTTCCAAGTCCCAGAAAATCTTCCTTGCATGCTGCTGTACACCACCGGCTGGATGGAAAGGCCACGGCCATATAGAATGACCACCGGCTCATGAAATTATCGGCTACCCATAAAGTGCCGGTCGGCACTCTATACTGCCGGTCGGCACAAAATTCCTGCAGAGGACAGTTTGACAGCAACAGCAGGCAGACAGTGCATGATATGGATTTTAGAGCAAATGTAAGCATGGTCCATGCTTCCTATCATGTATGGGACTCAAGGAAGCATGACTCTTGGTTCTTGGGCCATCAATTATGCATCTTGACGCATGATGGCCTAAGGAACCAAGGTTGCATTTTAATGGCAATGCATGCAAACAAACAAATGAAATCCAAGGCCTTATCATGAGTTAGTCAAAGGTCTTGGTGACCAAGAATTGAGACGAGTTGCACCACTCGAAGTGTGAACTCCTCTCAACCCTATGCTTGGCTTGACAATCCCCAAGCCAAGCCATGGAATGCATGTATGCAACATAGCTCAAATGATGCAACAATGGGACTAAGATGCAAGCACACCAAGTGTCATGCAACTATCACAATAGGCATGCAAAATGCTAGAGCATGCAAGGTATAAGTGGCATGCAAACATGGGCCAATCAAGCAATGGGACCAACCTACTACAACACTCGATGAACCAAGCATGCATCAAGCATATAATGAACATACAATGGTGGCCTTAACTTCAATGGGGCAGCCCTCAAACCACCCCAAAACAGTGGCAAAACAAGCCCTAAATGATGACCAAAATGCTATACAAACATGCAAGTTCATGGGCCTAAACCTAAGGCACCAAAAAGAGCATCTTACTACCACTTACACAACCACTCATGGCATGAAGCTAACAACCAAAAACAGATTTTTAGTATGCAAAATGACACCCAAATCCCCTCACATGGCACCCCCAAAATGTATTAATCATGGAAGCATACACAAGGCCTATTCTTAGGCATAAAAGGACACACCTTTAAAGCATGAAAGAGATGGCAAGTACAAACATATGAGCATGGATTAGGGTCTGAAATAGCATGTCAAATGATCCCAAATCATCTAAATAGACTATCCAATGTATGTACATGGATCACCTACCCAAGGCCTACAAGCCATCATGCAAAACAACCATGTCAAGCATGTTAAATATGACAAAAACAGTGGCCCACAGCCCTTATACATGGCAAAATGATGTTAGTATCTCCATGGAACTAAGCTAAAATATGCGAGAAAACATGGCCTCAAAGCATGGCATACTTCTAGGCATAAGAGAGCATTTCAAAGCAAACATAAGAGGCATGTTAGGGACCATAAAACCAACCTAAAACAGAGGCATAACATGTCATATGAACCACAAATATACTCTGAAATGCAGCCAAAACCAACCATGCATACATGCTATTATTTGAGCCCAAAAACAAAGGTAAGCAAGGGACAAAGGGGAGAGGGGTGTCCCTCCCCTATATGAGACTCGAAAATACCTTCCTCACCACTGAAAACCCACTGGTTTTCAGTGGTGAGAAGACCAAAAACACCGAGTAAACAAGGCCTCAAGAAAAGGCTCCAAAATGGCCAAAACAAGGCCTAAGAGGGTGAGACTCTACCCAAACCACAAAACAACCTTGATGAATGTTCTTAAGCAAGGAAAAACAAGTCTTTTTTATGTTAAAGACAAATCCAAAAACACAAAGCAAGAGGGGTAGAAAGCTAGTGCAAGAATGGGGAAACTAAAGTAACAAGCTCACCCTTGAAGATCCTTTGAAGAACAGGTGGAGCAGCCCTCCTCTAATGATCAAAACCAGTCCAAAACCACCACAAAACAACCTTCCAAGTCCCTCAATCTCGGAGCTAGGTGTAATAGTGTGTGTAATGGTGCAAAAATGAGGTAAAACTACACTTTTTGGCCACAAAACACACACACAAGAGGAGAGAGAGGGAAAATATAGAGAGAGAGAGTGTATCACACAGATATATAGATATAAGCTCTGGTTTTTGACCTAAAATGGCTAACCTTGAGCAAAGGGAGAGAAGGGTTGCTTATATAGGCCAAGAAGACTTAGTGGCTAAGCAAAACAAAAGAGTCAAAGGGTTCAAGGGATCAAAGGGGGTGCAAGGCTTCTTGGAGAAGCCAAGACAGCTGGCCAAGCTTCTCCAAGAAGCTTTGGCCAAAGGGTCAAGCTTCTAGAAGCTTAGAGGGTCAAGGGTGCAAAATGGCAACTGCACGGGGGAATGTGATGGTGCATTCCAGCTCACAGCTGGCATGCACCATCCCAGGGGTCAAAGGGTGCACACCGCCAGCCAAAACAGTCACCGGCAAAAAAGTGCCGGTCGGCAACATAATCGTGCCGACCGGCCAAATTTTGAGAAAACAGTGCCGATGGCAGAGGGAGTGCCGGTGGAGTTCAGGGGCAGCCGGTGGCTTCAGGGATGGCTAACAAGCCTCTCCCTACCCTTGAAGGCAAAAACACAAGTGTTTGGTGCCAAAACCGAACACGAAGCAGTCGAGTCAAGAGGTCCTGAGACGAGGCGCGCTGCCGAGGCCTCCGGGAACTCGAGACGAACACAATCATGGATAATCACCGGGTGTCCAAGCGGTGACGTCCAAGTCTTGAGGACGGTCAAAAATGGGGTGTCTACAGTTGCCCCTCTTTGACAGAACTCGAAAGTCATAACAATGACGGGAGTGAATGTCAAAGCCCAGAGACGACCCATTTTTGACAAGGCCGAAGACTTGGACAAACATGCAAGACAAACAAGGTATGCGCCCGAAGGCAGGGGCAAAATGCAACTGAACATGCAAGAAGCCAAACATAACTTATGATCATGCAAAGGAAGCTGTAATGAAGCACACATGCGACAGTTATAAGCTAGCATACCAAACTACACTACAATGCAGAAAGGATGTAAGAGAATTATGGAATTCTCAATACGTCTCACTCGGGAGATACAATACCTGCGCGGCTCGTCCGGTTGCACCGGCCTCGAATGAGCCGTACATACAATATCGTGCCTGCAAAGAAAGCAAACTTGACAGATACAACATCGTTAGCAATATGCATAACAATGCAGTCGAAAGTGCGTGACAATGCATGCAATGTGTACAGCAAGATAGTAGAATTGAACACATGTGAGTAAAGCAATGCACACGTGCACGCAATGTGTATGGAAAGAGAATTCGAACACATATCGGTAAAGCGAGGCACGCATACCATGCAATGTGTATATAGGGGACTTGAACACATATCAGTAAAGCAAAGCACGCATACAATGCAATGTGTATATAAAAAAAAGAACTTGAACACATATCAGTAAAGCAGTGCACGCATACAATGCAATGTGTATAAAAAGGAATCTTGAACACATATCAGTAAAGCAGTGCACGCATACAATGCAATGTGTATATAGGAGGAACTTGAACACATATCAGTAAAGCAGTGCACGCATACAATGCAATGTGTATATAGGAGGAACTTGAACACATATCAGTAAAGCAAAGCACGCATACAATGCAATGTGTATAAAAGGAACTTGAACACATATCAGTAAAGCAAAGCACGCATACAATGCAATGTGTATAAAAGGAGGAACTTGAACACATATCAGTAAAGCAAAGCACGCATACAATGCAATGTGTATAAGGAACTTGAACACATATCAGTAAAGCAAGCACGCATACAATGCAATGTGTATAAAAGGAACTTGAACACATATCAGTAAAGCAAAGCACGCATACAATGCAATGTGTATAAAAGGAACTTGAACACATATCAGTAAAGCAAAGCACGCATACAATGCAATGTGTATAAGGAACTTGAACACATATCAGTAAAGCAAAGCACGCATACAATGCAATGTGTAAAAAGGAACTTGAACACATATCAGTAAAGCAGTGCACGCATACAATGCAATGTGTATATAGGAGGAATTTGAACACATATCAGTAAAGCAGTGCACGCATACAATGCAATGTGTATATAGGAACTTGAAACTGATCATGGTAGACATGATGCTGGAATGCAACGTACTGCCACTCCGTGTAATTGAAATGATTTAGAGAATTCACGAGATATAAAAGGATACGGGAAGGGACGTCCTTCGCATGTTCCGAGCATTGCTCACGAGAGTTGTGGTACGAGGTCAACTCGAAGCTCCACTTGCATTCTGACAGTGCATTTTCTTGTATTGTCTTGAATAATGAAGGTGCCAAACCCCATGATTGACCCGAACAAGGGCGCAAAAGGTACGATGACCGAAAGGGGGGGTTACCGGTGTCAAACCCAGCACTTTGCTACCCTGCTATTCTTCTGCTTTTTTTCCTTTTTACTAGGAGTTTAAGCACATTGCACTGCCTTAGGCAGGTTTTATTTCTCAAAAGCGCGTGTTTTTGCAAAACATATGATGGAAATGAAACAACTGTTTGTTCAAAAAGTGCTATATTTGCACGTTCTATGCATCGCATCGCAAGGCATCACACAACAATGTGACTGAAATTGAAACCGTGTTTTGAAAACCAAAGCATCGCATCGTAATAATCAGGTAGTAAACCAATTACAACTCGATAAGCAAAACAGGGTGACTCAGCAAACTAGCCAAATGCGAGTACACCTTGACAAACATTACAAAGACTCAAAGAGAGTGAAATACAACTCGATAAGCAAATATGCAACAACTCGATAAGCAAATGGGCGCGCCCTCGTAAGAATTGATCACTGGAGGGCATCGAAAGTGGTGGATCTTCCAAATTCCTAGCATAAACAGCTCATAGGCAAGGGGAGAGAACCACCGGCCCAGAAAGGCTACCGGCCTTGAGGAATGGCCATCGGCCGAAAGAGGGATCCATCGGCCAAAACAGATGGCCGGTCGGCACTACAATTGGCCGGTCGGCACTAA
>JAPPVO010006535.1:0-44005 GCA_030407325.1 Camellia japonica | reverse complement strand
TTGTATGCCTTAGCTTTGAGCATGTTTTAAGCTTGCATTCCTAGGCATGTAAGGCATCAAAGAGGCATTACAAGGCAACTATGCTAGGCATGCATAAGAGACCTAAACTAACTTGAAATCATGTTATAACATGGCAATATAAGCACAGAAAACAAGTCAACATGCTCAACACACACTCAAGCATGAAATTACATAAGGAAGCAAAACTTGCCCTTTTCAAGGACATCAAGGAGAGGGGGTGGTCCTCTCCTTCTTGAGACTCAAGGCATGCTCTTCACCACTGAAATCCCTCAAGATTTCAGTGGTGAAGAGATCCTATCACCAAAGTCTCGGATCTCTTGCAAAATAGCACAAAAAGAGGCCTTTTCAAGGCCTTAAAGGTGGTCAAACCTACCCAAACCACTAAACACTCTTAATATACAATGAAGAGGGTCAAAAAACAGAACTTTTATGTGCCAGACACTAAGCTCAAAAACTAATTTAAAGCAAGTAAAATAGAGTGCAAAAATGGGGGAAAAAGGGTAGTTTTGTTACCTTTGAAGACCACCTTCACAAAGGTTGGAGTGGATGGGTCCTTGAGCTCAAAACCAGTCAAGAACACTAAAAAACAGCCCTTAGAACCTCAGTTGCAAGGATAAGGTGAGACTCTAGGTGTTTGTGTGCAATAGTAAGGCACAAAACACCTAGATTTCAAAGGGAAAGAGAGAGATAGAGTGTATATCTATTCTAACCCTAAAAGAACCAGAGCTCTCACTCTCTAACAATGTCTAAAGCTCTCATATTTTGTAACCCTTGAGCAAAGGGAAGAGCCTTCCCTCTTATAGGCAAAAAGCTTACAAGCTTAGTCCCTAAGCAAGCTCATCCCTCCATACACGTGTATGGAGGGGAAACCAATTGCACACAGCTGTCTGAAAATATCTCAGAAAGCAAGTGCACAGTGTCCGGCCGGCAGAAAATGTCATTTGACAAAATTGAGTGCCGACCGGCACAAAAGAGTGCCGACCGGCACAATATAGTGCCGATGGAAACTCTAGCCAGCCGGTGGCCTCTAGCCCCAGCCGGTGGTGTGTAGGGATGCCTCACAAAGAATTCCTTGCCCTTTCAAGGCAAAACACAAGTGTTTGGTGCAAAACCAAACACAAACGGTCGAGTCCGGAGGTCCTGAGGCGCGGCGCGCGAGCCGAGAACTCCGGGAATCTCCAAACGAACACAAACATGGATAATCACCGAGTGTTCCAACGGTGACGTCCAAGTCTTGAGGACGGTCATAAATTTGATGTATTATTCCAACCATCATATCCGATGATATATTCAATTGATTAGTTTTAGTTTGCCTAATCATCATGCATTGTCTACAACAATCAAGACTATCCTCCACCGATAGCCCAAAGAAGTTATTTCTAAACAGATAATAAATGCCTCAACAGATATAAAATCTCAACATTTTCAAAGTGAGCGATTAATAAATCCAACTCCACCATTCTATCTCATAATGAGCCAATTTCATTATTTCCAAATCCAATTTCACATTTTCATAACAATAGTCATTAATTACACTAATGACCCAAATACACCCAAACATGGCATTTTTCCCATTTTTCTCAATATTGACCCAAAGGTCTAAATATTATCAACAACATCAACACTATCATTTTAAGACCCAAAATACACATTTATGAGTCAAAATAACAAAACCCCTCTTTGTTCATTTGAAACCCTAACACCCAAAATCACCCAACTTCAACATTTATTCAAAATGACTAAATACTTATGTCAAAGATCATAAGAATAAGTAGTTATCCCTACCTCAAGAGATGAAACCCAATGGAGAAGATGAAGAAATCTCGAAGTGCTCCAAACCAAGAAATTTTCGGATTGATAGATAGCCCACAACAAACTCCACACTTTTTACAAAGGGACAAAGAGAGTAGCTCACTCAAACTAGATCAATACCTAGAGAGAAGTTGTGTTTATAGAGAGAGAAGCTCTCCAATGGAGGTTTTGAAAAGTAAGAGAGAGAAAAGGAGGTGAAAAAGTGATCCAAAAATCGGACCTCGGACTGATATACTGCACTCCCCGCTCGAGCGTGGAACGCCCCGCTCGAGCGTCAGATACAGACTCACGCTCGAGCATCAAAAGCGCCGCTCCAGCGTCGATTGCACACTTTCAGAAGTTTTGCAAACCATGGTCCCCGCTCGAGCGGAGGAACAAAAATGAAGGGTCACGCTCGAGCGTCAAAACTCCCGCTCAAGCGTACGAAGACCTGCAGAGAAAAGTACTGGGAGATGGAAATTCACGCTCGAGCGTCAAAACTCCCGCTCGAGCGGAGAAGCAAAAACAAAGGGCCCGCTCGAGCATCAAAAGCCCCGCTCGAGCGTGAAGGCCAAATTCTGCGCATCAACCTTTGGTTTCAAAGCACAACAAGCCTGTTTCAAACTTGCCCAACACAACCTAAGACTCAAATACAAAGAGTAAAGGATGGAGGTGAGAATGAGACAACAACACATCCACAAAACCGAGTCCGGAATACAATAAATAAAGAGAGGGAAAACCAGGATCGCTATAGTTAAGGTATAGTGGTTTCTTGAATGAACATCCATTTTTAATTTTATGCAACTTCCATTTTTATTTTTCTTCAATTTCATTTTTTATTTAATTTCCAAATAGATCATTAAGGTATAATGGTTTTTTGAATGAACTTCCATTTTTAATTTTATGCAAATTTTATTTTTGTTTTTATTCAACTTCCATTTTTATTCAATTTCTTTTTCTATTCAACTTATTTTTTTATATAATTTCCAAATAGATCGTTAAGGTATAGTGGTTTCTTGAATGAACTTCCATTTTCAATTTTATGCAACTTGCATTTTTATTGTTATTCAACTTCAATTTATATTCAATTTCCTTTTCTATTCAACGTCCTTTTTTTATCAAATTTCCAAATAGGTCGTTAAGCTATAGTTGTTCCTTGAATGAACTTCCATTTTTTATTTTATGCAACTTCACTTTTTATTTTTATTCAACTTCCATTTTTATTCAATTTCCATTTCGGTTCAACTTCCTTTTTTATTTAATTTCCAAATAGATCGTTAAGGTATAGTGGTTTCTTGAATGAACTTCCATTGTTAATTTTATGCAACTTCCATTTGTATTCAATTTCCTTTTCTATTCAACTTCCTTTTTTACTTAATTTCTAGATAGATCGTTAAGGTATAGTGGTTTCTTGAATGAACTTCTTTTTCAATTCTGATGCAACTTCCATTTTTATTCTTATTGAACATCAATTTTTATTCAATTTCCTTTTCCATTCAACTTCCATTTTTATTTAATTTCCAAATAGATCGTTAACGTATAGTCGTTTCTTGAACGAACTTCCATTTTAATTTTATGCAACTTCTATTTTTGTTTTTAATCAACTTCCATTTTTATTCAATTTCATTTTCTATTCAACTTCCATTTTTATTCAATTCCATTTTCTATTCAACTTCCTTTTTTATTTAATTTCCAAATAGATCATTATGGTATAATGGTTTCTCGAATGAACTTCCATTGTTAATTTTATGCAACTTCCATTTTTATTTTTATTCAACTTCCATTTGTATTCAATTTCCTTTTCTATTCAACTTCCTTTTTTACTTAATTTCTAGATAGATCGTTACGGTATAGTAGTTTCTTGAATGAACTTCCATTTTCAATTCTGATGCAACTTCCATTTTTATTCTTATTGAACATCAATTTTTATTCAATTTCCTTTTCCATTCAACTTCCATTTTTATTTAATTTCCAAATACATCGTTAAGGTATAATCGTTTTTTGAGTGAACTTCCATTTTAATTTTATGCAATTTCCATTTTTGTTTTTATTCAAGTTCCATTTTTATTCAATTTCATTTTCTATTCAACTTCCATTTTTATTTAATTTCCAAATAGATCGTTATGGTATAATGGTTTCTTGAATGAACTTCCATTATTAATTTAATGCAACTTCCATTTTCATTTTTATTCAACTTCCATTTGTATTCAATTTCCTTTTCTATTCAACTTTCTTTTTCCTTAATTTCCAGATAGATCGTTAAGGTATAGTGGTTTCTTGAATGAAGTTCCATTCTCAATTCTAATGCAACTTCCATTTTTATTCTCATTGAACATCAATTTTTATTCAATTTCCTTTTCTATTCAACTTCCATTTTTATTTAATTTCCAAATAGATCGTTAAGGTATAGTCGTTTCTTGAATGAACTTCCATTTTAATTTTATGCAACTTCCATTTTTATTCAATTTCCTTTTCTATTCAACTTCCTTTTTTATTTAATTTCCAAATAGATCGTTAAGGTATAATGGTTTCTTGAATGAACTTCCATTTTTATTTGTATTCAACTTCCATTTGTATTCAATTTCATTTTCTATTCAACTTCCTTTTTTACTTAATTTCCAGATAGATCGTTAAGGAATAGTGGTTTCTTGAATGAACTTTTATTCTTAATTTTATGCAACTTCGATTTTATTTTTATTGAACATTAATTTTCATTCATTTTCTTTTTCCATTCAACTTCCATTTTTATTTAATTTCCAAATAGATCGTTAAGGTATACTCGTTTCTTGAATGAATTTCCATTTTAATTTTATGCAACTTCCATTTTATTTTCATTCAACTTCCATTTTTATTCAATTTCCTTTTCTATTCAACTTCCTTTTTTATTTAAATTCCAAATAGATCGTTAAGGTATAGTGGCTTCTTGAATAACTTCCATTTTCAATTTTAATGCAACTTCCATTTTGATTTTTTTTGAACATCAATTTTTATTCAATTTCCTTTTCCATTCAACTTCCATTTTTATTTAATTTCCAAATAGATCGTTAAGGTATAGTCGTTTCTTGACTGAAATTCCATTTTAATTTTATGCAACTTCCATTTTTATTTTTATTCAACTTCCTTTGTTATTAAATATCCAAATAGATCGTTAAGGTATAGTCGTTTCTTGAATAAACTTCCATTTTAAATTTTGACGCAACTTCCATTTTTATTTTTATTCAACTTCCATTTTTATTCAATTTCCTTCTCTATTCTACTTCCTTTTTTATTTAATTTCCAAATAGATCGTTAAGGTATAATTGTTTCTCGATTGAACTTCATTTTTATATTTATGCAACTTTCATTTTTATTTTTATTCAACATTAATTTTTATTCAATTTCCTTTTCTATTCAACTTCCTTTTTTTTTTAGTTTCCAGATATATCGTTAAGGTATAGTGGTTTTTTGAATGAACGTCCATTTTCAATGTTGATGCAACTTCCATTTTTATTTTTATTCAACTTTCATTTTTATTCAATTTCCTTTTCTATTCAACTTCCTTTTTTGTTTAATTTCCTAATAGATCGTTAAGGTATAGTGCTTTCTTGAATTAACTTCCATTTTTATATTTATGCAACTTCCATTTTTATTTTTATCCAACTTCAATTTTTATTCAATATCCTTTTCTATTCAATTTCAATTTTTATTTAATTTCCAAATAAATCGTTAAGGTATAGCGGTTTCTTGAATTAACTTCCGTTTTCAATTTTGATACAACTTCTATTTTTATTCAATTTCCTTTTCTATTTAACTTCCTTTTTTATTTAATTTCCAAACAGATCATTAAGATATAGTGGTTTCTTGAATGAACTTCTATTTTTAATTTTATGCAACTTCCATTTTTATTTTTATTCAACTTCCATTTTTATTCAATTTCTTTTTCTATTTGTCTTCCTTTTTTTATTTAATTTCGAAATAGATCATTAAGGTATAGTGGTTTCTTGAATAAACTTCCATTTTTATTTTTATTCAACTTCCATTTCTATTCAATTTCCTTTTCTATTCAACTTCCATTTTTATTTAATTTCCAGATAGATCGTTAAGGTATTATCACGACCCCAACCCGCCCCTAGTAGGATGGTGCCATGATGGCCAATAATCCGAGACTACCGAAGGCCAGCTTTCAAAATTCACACACAAACAGAGTAGACATCGGGGCTTACATATGCGGAAGCAATAACTTTAAATACAGGTGGTCCATAAGAGCAGTGCATAAATCAAATGAAATGACATACAAGATATGGCTATACAATTTATCGTTAATCAACAAAATACATGTTGGATCTTGATCAGAAGGCTTCTCAGCCGACATGTACAAAATACGGGAAATACAAGCCAAGAAGCATGATTTTCAAGATTTGCCGACGTAAATACAACGTTGCCGACATGAATACAAAACAAAGCCGACATGATCATGAATCCAAAACAAGCTTGCAAACACATCTAGGCGTCGCCGCCGTCCTGTTCATCACCTACATATATATATAGAGAGGGTGAGCTTGGATACTCAGTGAATGGCATGAACAATAAAGGGGTTTGCATGAATGATAGCCGAAGTCCTTTCCAAACAAAACATGTGCAAACTTTACAAAATCAGGGGATGAACCGTATTCATCTATCAAGTCCTTCAAACTTCAAGGGTACTGTCAAGCCTCATGAAATATCAAACAAATACATTACGAACGAACAAACCCACGCAGTAAACCGTCAGTGGCAAAAAACAAGGGAATAACTGATCCGTAATCGATTAGACAAACCCACCCGCTCAAGGCGGTCGGTGGCAAGGGAGATATCTCAAACAAGGGTGCTACAAAAGTTTAGAGTCCTCTAGCACAAGGGACTTGTGTTACAAAGGACCGTATCCTTTTAACACAGACTGGTGTTACTTAGGCCCGTAGCCCGCTTTAACACAATGGTGCTGCGAAAGTTTAGAGTCCTCCAGCACGCGGGACTTGTACTGCGAAAGTTTAGAGTCCTCCAGCACGAGGACTTTCCGAGAAGGCCAACAAAACAAAACTTATGCTTGATATACAAACAAGGATATTCATTCATGCTCAATAAATACTTTAATCAAACAAAGCAAAGCAAGCTTTATCAAAGACATTATAACATAGCTTTATTGAAAACACCACTCACATAGTTCTTCTCGGGTGTAGGCTCAAAGCGAAGATCAAGGACCTCAAGACACGAATCTAACGGCTCAAACTCCAAAGATCAAGCTTGGAAGATCTATTCTCACTCAAGAATTCCTCCTTCTTCCTCTAAAGCTTCTCTCTCTAAAGGCAAAGATTTGAGACAAAATGATTTGTTTCTAGGTCTGTCGGCTGTCTTAACACTCAGCTCGGACACGTGGCACTACCGGGTTGGTTCAACTCAAAAGGTGACTGATTGATAAGATAAGTCTATGACAAAGCATATTCAACAAGCTAGATGGCAAGACACATCGGCAAGCAATGATATCGGCTAAATGTAAAACTTCGGCAAATAAGGGGAACAAAGACATCGGCTTGGAAGGACGACACTGGACTAAGCTGTGCCACACCTCGGCCTAGATGTGCCACACCTCGGTCTAGGTCATACCTATCCGGGTGTAAGGTCGCTTAAGTGCAAGGATAAACATCTCGGCCCAGATGATACACATCTCGGCCCATATGCCAGGGTGAAGGTGGAGGTCAACCAAAGTGGTTCCAAGGTAGCTCTAGGTACAAAGGTTCAAAGGTGAACTAGGCTCAAGATGACCTCGGCTACACACCAAGCAAGGAACAAAATCATGCAAGCCACACGTAAACAAAACAAGACAAGGCAAGACTTACAAAACAACATAACAAGACAAGATCATACATGAATGTATGCAAGTATGACTAAATCAAAGTGAGGGTTGTTACAGGTATAGTGGTTTCTTGAATGAACTTCTATTTTCAATTTTGATGCAACTTCCATTTTTATTTTTATTCAATTTCCTTTTCTATTCAACTTGCTTTTTTATTTAATTTCCAAATAAATCGTTAAGGTATCGTGGTTTCTTGAATGTACTTCCACCATTAATTTTATGCAACTTCCATTTCTATTTTTATTCAACTTCCATTTTTATTTAATTTCCTTTCTTATTCAACTTCCTTTTTTTTTTTAATTTCCAAATAGATCGTTAAGGAATATTGGTTTCTTGAATGAATTTCCATTTTTATTTTTATTTTTATTCAACTTTCATTTGTATTCAATTTCCTTTTCTATTCAACTTTCTTTTTTATTTAATTTCCAGATAGATCGTTAAGGTATAGTGGTTTCTTCAATGAACTTTTCTTGCTAATCTTATGCAACTTCCATTTTTATTTTTATTGAACATCAATTTTCATTCAATTTCCTTTTCCATTCAACTTCCATTTTTATTTAATTTCCAAATAGATCGTTAAGGTATACTCGTTTCTTGAATGAACTTCCATTTTAATTTTATACAACTTCCATTTTTATTTTTATTCAACTTCCATTTTTATTCAATTTCCTTTTATGTTCAACTTCCTGTTTTATTTAATTTCCAAATAGATCGTTAAGGTATAGTGGTTTTTCTTGAATTAACTTCCATTTTTATATTTATGCAACTTTCATTTTTCTTTTTATTCAACTTCAATTTTTATTCAATTTCCTTTTCTATTAAACTTCCTTTTTTTATTTAATTTCCAAAGAGATCGTTAAGGCATAGGGGTTTCGTGAATGAACTTCCATTTTTATTTTTATTTTTATTCAACTTCCATTTTTATTCAATTTCTTTTTCTAGTCAACTTCCTTTTTTATTCAATTTGCCAATAAATCATTAAGGTTTAGTGGTTTTCTTGAATGAACTTCCATTGTTAATTTTATGCAACATCCATTTTTATTTTTATTCAACTTTCATTTTTATTAAATTTCCTTTTCTACTCAACTTCCTTTTTTAATTTAATTTCCAAATAGACCGTTAAGGTATAGTGGTTTCTTAAATGAGCTTCCATTTTTATTTTTATTCAACTTCCATTTGTATTCAGTTTCCTTTTCTATTCAACTTCTTTTTTTATTTAATTTCTAGATAGATCGTTAAGGTATAGTGGTTTCTTCAATGAACTTTTATTGCTAATTTTATGCAACTTCCATTTTTATTTTTATTTAATTTCCAAATAGGTTGTTAAGGTATAGTCGTTTCTTTAATGAATTTCCATTTTAAATTTATGCAACTTCCATTTTTATTTTTATTAAACTTCCATTTTTATTCAATTTCTTTTTCTATTCAACTTCCTTTTTTATTTAATTTCGAAATAGATCGTTAAGGTATACTGGTTTCTTGAATGAACTTCCATTGTTAATTTTATGTAACTTCCATTTTTATTTTTATTCAACTTCTTTTTTTATTTAATTTCCAGATAAATTGTTAAGGTATAGTGGTTTTCTTGAATGAACTTCCGTTGTTAATTTTATGCAAATTTCAATTTTATTCAATTTCTTTTTCTATTCAACTTTATTTTTATTTAATTTTCAAGTAGATCGTTAAGGTATAGTGGTTTTCTTGAATGAACTTCCATTTATAATTTTATGCAACTTCCACTTTTATTTTTATTCAACTTCTATTTTTATTCAATTTCATTTTCTATTCAACTTGTTTTTTTATTTAATTTCCAAAATAGATCGTTAAGATATAGTATTTTCTTGAATTAACTTTCATTTTTAATTTTATAGAACTTTCATTTTTATTTTTATTTAACTTCCATTTCTATTTAATTTCCAAATAAATTGTTAAGGTGTAGTGGTTTCTTGAATAAACTTCCGTTTTTAATTTTTTGCAACATCCATTTTTATTTTTATTCAACTTCAAATTTTATTCAATTTCCTTTTCTTTTCCACTTCCTTTTTTATTTAATTTCCAAATAGATCGTTTGGCTATAGTGGTTTCCCGAATAAACTTCCATTTTTAGTTTTATGCAACTTCCATTTTTATTTTTATTCAACTTCCATTTTTATTCAATTTCCTTTTCCATTGCACTTCCCTTTTTATTTAATTTCCAAATAGATCGTTAAGGTATAGTCATTTCTTGAATGAACTTCCATTTTAATTTTATGCAACTTCCATTTTTCTTTTTATTCAACTTCCATTTTTATTCAATTTCTTTTTCTATTCAACTTCCTTTTTTATTTTAATTTCAAAATAAATCGTTAAGGTTTAGTGGTTTCTTGAATAAACTTCCATTTTCAATTTTGATGCAACTTCCATTTTTATTTTTATTCAACTACCATTTTTATTCAATTTCCTTTTCTATTCGACTTCCTTTTTTATTTAATTTTCCAAATAGATCGTTAAGGTATAGTGGTTTCTTGAATGAACTTCCATTTTTATATTTATGCAACTTTCATTTTTATTTTTATTCAACTTCAATTTTTATTCAATTTCCTTTTCTATTCAACTTCATTTTTTATTTAATTTCCAAATAGATTGTTAAGGTATAGCGGTTTCTTAAATGAACTTCCATTTTCAAATTTGCTGCAACTTTCATTTTTATTTTTATTCAACTTCCATTTTTATTCAATTTCCTTTTCTAGTCAACTTCTTTCTTTTATTTAATTTCCAAATAGATCATTACGGTATTGTGGTTTCTTGAATGTACTTCCATTTTTATATTTTTGTAACTTTCGTTTTTATTTTTATTCAACTTCAATTTTTATTCAATTTCCTTTTCTATTCAACTTCATTTTTTATTTAATTTCCAAATAGATCGTTAAGGTATAGCGGTTTCTTAAATGAACTTCCATTTTAAATTTTGATGCAACTTTCATTTTTATTTTTGTTCCACTTCCATTTTTATTTAATTTCCTTTTCTATTGAACTTCCTTCTTTATTTAATTTCCAAACAGATCGAAAGGGTATAGTGGTTTTTTGAATGAACTCCAATTGTTAATTTTGTGCAACTTCCATTTTTATTTTTATTCAACTTCAATTTTTATTCAATTTTCTTTTCTATTCAAGTTCCTTTTTATTTAATTTTCAGATAGATCGTTAAGGTATAGTGGTTTCTCGAATGAACTTCCATTTTAATTTTTATTCAACTTCCATTTGTATTCAATTTCCTTTTCTATTCAACTTTCTTTTTTACTTAATTTCCAGATAGATCGTTAAGATATAGTGGTTTCTTGAATGAACTTTTATTGTTAATTTTATGCAACTTCCAATTTTATTTTTATTCGACTTCCATTTTTATTCAATTTCCTTTTCTATTCAACTTCTTTTTTTATTTAATTTCCAAATAGATCGTTAAGGTATAACGGTTTCTTGAATGAACTTCCTTTTATAATTTATGCAACATCCTTTTTTATTTTTATTCAACTTCCATTTTTATTAAATTTTCTTTTCTACTCAACTTCCTTTTTTAATTTAATTTCCAAATAGATCGTTAAGGTATAGTGGTTTCTTGAATGAGCTTCCATTTTTATTTTTATTCAGCTTCCATTTGTATTCAGTTTGTTTTTCTATTCAACTTCCTTTTTTATTTAATTTCAGATAGATCGTTAAGGTATAGTGGTTTCTTCAATGAACTTCTATTGCTAATTTTATGCAACTTCCATTTCCATTCAACTTTCTTTTTTATTTAATTTCCAAATAGGTTGTTAAGGTATAGTCGTTTCTTTAATGAAATTCCATTTGAAATTTATGCAACTTCCACTTTTATTTTTATTAAACTTCTATTTTTATTCAATTTCCTTTTCTATTCAACTTCCTTTTTTATTTAATTTCCAAATAGATCGTTAAGGTATACTGGTTTCTTGAATGAAGTTCCATTGTTAATTTTATGTAACTTCCATTTTTATTTTTATTCAACTTCCTTTTTTATTTAATTTCTAGATAAATCGGTAAGATATAGTGGTTTTCTTGAATGACCTTCCGTTTTTAATTTTATGCAAATTCCAATTTTATTCAATTTCTTTTTCTATTCAACTTTATTTTTTATTTAATTTCCAAGTAGATCGTTAAGGTATAGTGGTTCTTCAATGAACTTCTATTTATAATTTTCTCCAACTTCCACTTTTATTTTTATTCATCTTCTATTTTCTTCAATTTCTTTTCTATTCAACTTCCTTTTTCGCTTAATTTCGAAATATATCGTTAAGTTATAGTGGTTTCTTCAATGAACTTCCATTTTTAATTTTATGCAACTTCCATTTTAATTTTTATTCAACTTCTATTTTTATTCAATTTTCTTTTCTATTCAACTTCGTTTTTCGTTTAATTTCCAAATAGATCGTTAAGGTACAGTAGTATCTTGAATGAACTTCCGTTTTTAATTTTATGCAACTTTCATTTTTGTTTTTATTCAACTTCCATTTTTATTCAATTTTCTTTTCTATTCCGTTTCCCTTTTTATTTAATTTCAAAATAGATCGTTAAGGTATAGTGGTTTCTTAAATGAACATCCATTTTTAATTTTTGCAACTTTCATTTTTATTTTATTCGACTTTCATTTTTATTCAATTTACTTTTCTATTCAACTTCCTTTTTTATTTAATTTCCAAATAGATTGTTAAGGTATAGTGGTTTTTTGAATGAAATTCCGTTTTTAATTTTATGCAACTTCTATTTTTATTTTTATACAACTTCCATTTTTATCCAATTTCCTTTTCTATTCAACTTCCTTTGTTATTCAATTCCCTTTTCTATTCAACTTCCTTTTTTATTTTATTTCCAAATAAATCGTTAAGGTGTAGTGGTTTCTTGAATAAACTTCCATTTTTAATTTTATGCGACTTCCATTTTTATTTTTATTCAACTTCAATTTTTATTCAATATCCTTTTCAATTCCACTTCCTTTTTTATTTAATTTCCAAATAGATCGTTTGGCCATAGTGGTTTCCTGAATGAACTTCCATTTTAGTTTTATGCAACTTTCATTTTTATTTTTATTCAAGTTCCATTTTTATTCAATTTCCTTTTCCATTCCATTTCCATTTTTATTTAATTTCCAAATAGATCATTAAGGTTTAGTCATTTCTTGAATGAACTTTCACTTTAATTTTATGCAACTTCCATTTTTCTTTTTATTCAACTTCCATTTTTATTCAATTTCTTTTTCTATTCAACTTCTTTTTTTATTTAATTTCAAAATAAATCGTTAAGGTTTAGTAGTTTCTTGAATAAACTTCAATGTTCAATTTTGATGCAACTTCCATTTTTATTTTTATTCAACTTCCATTTTTATTTAATTTCCTTTTCTATTCTACTTCCTTTTTTTATTTAATTTCCAAATAGATCGTTAAGGTATAGTGGTTTCTTGAATGAACTTCCATTTTTATATTTATGCAACTTTCATTTTTATTTTTATTCAACTTCATTTTTTATTTAATTTCCAAATAGATCGTTAAGGTATAGCGGTTTCTTAAATGAACTTACATTTTCAATTTTGCTGCAACTTTCATTTTTGTTTTTATTCAACTTCCGTTTTTATTCAATTTCCTTTTCTATTCAACTTCTTTCTTTTATTTAATTTCCAAATAGATCATTAAGGTAAAGTGGTTTCTTGAATGAACTTTCATTTTTATATTTATGTAACTTTCATTTTTATTTTTATTCAACTTCAATTTTTATTCAATTTCCTTTTCTATTCAACTTCATTTTTTATTTAATTTCCAAATAGATCGTTAAGGTATAGCAGTTTCTGAAATGAACTTCCATTTTAAATTTTGATGCAATTTTCATTTTTATTTTTATTCAACTTTCATTTTTATTCAATTTCTTTTTCTATTCAACTTCCTTCTTTTATTTTATTTCCAAACAGATCGTTAAGGTATAGTGGTTTCTGGAATGAACTCCAATTGTTAATTTTGTGCAACTTTCATTTTTATTTTTATTCAACTTTAATTTTTATTCAATTTTCTTTTCTATTCAACTTCATTTTTGTTTAATTTTCAAATAGATCGTTAAGGTATGGTGGTTTCTCGAATGAACTTCCATTTTTATTTTTATTCAACTTCCATTTTTATTCAATTTCCTTTTCTATTCAACTTCCTTTTTTACTAAATTTCCAGATAGATCGTTAAGATATAGTGGTTACTTGAATGAACTTTTATTGTTAATTTTATGCAACTTCCATTTTTATTTTTATTCAACTTCCTTTTTTATTCAATTTCCTTTTCTATTCAACTTCTTTTTTTATTTAATTTCTAAATAGATCGTTAAGGTATAACGGTTTCTTGAATGAACTTCATTTGATAATTTTATGCAACATCCATTTTTATTTTAATTCAACTTCCATTTTTATTAAATTTCCTTTTCTAATCAACTTCCTTTTTTAATTTAATTTCCAAATAGATCATCAAGGTATAGTGGTTTCTTGAATGAGCTTCCATTTTTATTTTTATTCAACTTTCATTTATATTCAGTTTCCTTTTTCTATTCAACTTTCTTTTTTATTTAATTTCCATATAGATCGTGAAGGTATAGTGGTTTCTTAAATGAACTTCTATTACTAATTTTATGCAACTTCCATTTTTATTTTTATTGAACATCAATTTTTATTCAATTTCCATTTCAATTCAACTTCCTTTTTTATTTAATTTCCAAATAGGTTGTTAAGGTATAGTCGTTTCGTTAATGATTTTCCATTTTAAATTTATGCAACTTCCATTTTTATTTTTATTAAACTTCCATTTTTATTCAATTTCCTTTTCTATTCAACTTGCTTTTTTATTTAATTTCCAAATCGATCGTTAGGTATACTGGTTCTTGAATGAACTTCCATTGTTAATTTTATGTAACTTTCATTTTTATTTTTATTCAACTTTCTTTTTTTATTTAATTTTCAGATAAATCGTTAAGGTATAGCGGTTTTCTTGAATGAACTTCCATTGTTAATTTTATGCGAATTCCAATTTTATTCAATTTCTTTTTCTATTCAACTTTATTTTTTATTTAATTTCCAAGTAGATTATTAAGGTATAGTGGTTTCTTGAATAAACTTCCATTTATAATTTTATGCAACTTCCACTTTATTTTTATTAATCTTCTATTTTTATTCAATTTTCTTTTCTATTCAACTTCCTTTTTCGTTTAATTTCCAAATAGATCGTTAAGGTATGGTGGTATCTTGAATGAACTTCCTTTTTTAATTTTATGCAATTTCTATTTTTATTTTTGTTCAACTTCTATTTTTATTCAATTTCTTTTTCTATTCAGTTTCCCTTTTTATTTAATTTCAAAATAGATCGTTAAGGTATAGTGGTTTCTTAAATGAACTTCCATTTTTAATTTTTTGCAACTTCCATTTTTATTTTTATTCGACTTCCATTTTTATTAAATTTACTTTTCTATTCAACTTCCTTTTTTATTTAATTTCCAAATAGATCGTTAAGGTATAGTGGTTTCTTGAATGAACTTCCGTTTTTAATTTTATGCAACTTCCATTTTTATTTTTATACAACTTCCATTTTTATCCAATTTCCTTTTCTATTCAACTTCTTTTTTTATTTAATTTCCAAATAGATCGTTATGGTATAATATTTTCTTGAATGAACTTTCATTTTTAATTTTATAGAACTTCCATTTTTATTTTTATTCTTATTCAACTTCCTTTGTTATTCAATTCCCTTTTCTATTCAACTTCCTTTTTTATTTAATTTCCAAATAAATCGTTAAGGCATTGTAGTTTCTTGAATAAACTTCCATTTTTAATTTTATGCAACTTCCATTTTTATTTTTATTCAACTTCTATTTTTATTCAATTTCCTTTTCGATTCAACTTCCTTTTTTATTTAATTTCCAAATAGATCGTTTGGCTATAGTGGTTTCCTGAATGAACTTTCATTTTTAGTTTTATGCAACTTCCAATTTTATTTTTATTCGACTTCCATTTTTATTCAATTTCCTTTTCCATTCCACTTCCATTTTTATTTAATTTCCAAATAGATCGTTAATGTATAGTCATTTCTTGAATGAACTTCCATTTTAATTTTATGCAACTTCCATTTTTATTTTTATTTAACTTCCTTTGTTATTCAATTTCTTTTTCTATGCAACTTCCTTTTTTTATTTAATTTCCAAAGAAATCATTAAGGTTTAGTGGTTTCTCTAATAAACTTCCATTTTCAATTTTGTTGCAACTTCCATTTTTATTTTTATTCAACTTCCATTTTTATTCAATTTCCTTTTCTATTCAACTTCCTTGTTTATTTAATTTCCAAGTAGATCGTTAAGATATAGTGGTTTTTTGTTGAATAAACTTCCATTTTTATATTTATGCAACTTTCATTTTTATTTTTATTCAAGTTCAATTTTTATTCAATTTCCTTTTCTATTCAACTTCATTTTTTATTTAATTTCCAAATAGATCATTAAGGTATAGCGGTTTCTTAAATGAACTTCCATTTTGAATTTTGATGCAACTTTCATTTTTATTTTTACTCAACTTCCATTTTTATGCAATTTCCTTTTCTATGCAACTTCCTTTTTTTATTTAATTTCCAAATAGATCGTTAAGGTGTAGTGGGCTGTTGAATGAAGTTCCATTTTTATTTGTATTCAACTTCTATTTGAATGCAATTTCCTTTTCTATTCAACTTCTTTTTTTACTTAATTTCCAGATAGATCGTTAACGTATAGTGGTTTCTTGAATGAAATTTTATTGTTAATTTTATGCAACTTCGATTTTATTTTTGTTGAACATTAATTTTTGTTCAATTTCCTTTTCCATTCAACTTCCATTTTTATTTAATTTCCAAACAGACCGTTAAGGTATAATAGTTTCTTGAATGAACTTCCATTTTAATTTTATGCAATTGCCATTTTTATTTTAATTCGACTTCCATTTTTATTCAATTTCCTTTTCTATTCAACTTCCTTTTTTTATTAATTTCCAAATAGATTGTTATGGTATAGTGGTTTCTTGAATGAACATCCATTTTTATTTTTATTCAACTTCCTTTTTCATTTTCTTTCCAAATAGATCGTTAAGGTGTAGTGGTTTTGTTGAATAAACTTCCATTTTCAATTTTGATGCAACTTCCATTTTTATTTTTATTCAACATCCATTTTTAGTCAATTTCCTTTTCTATTCAACTTCCTTTTTTATTTAATTTCCAAATAGATCATTAAGGTATAGTGGTTTCTTGAAAGAACTTCTATTTTTATATTTATGCAACTTTCATTTCTATTTTTATTCAACTTCCTTTTTTATTTAATTTCCAAATAGATCGTTAAGGTATAGTGGTTTCTTGAATGAACTTCCATTTTTATTTTTATTCAACTTCCATTTTTATTCAATTTCCTTTTCTATTCAACTTCCGTTTTTTATTTAATTTCCAAATAGATCGTTAAGATATAGTGGTTTCTTGAATAAACTTATAGCGATCCCGGATTTTCCTCTTCTGTTTAATAGTATCCCGGACTCGGTTCCGTGGTTGATGGTTGTTGTCTGTGTTGCATTTCCATCCTTTAACTCTTGGTAATTGAGTTTAGAAATGTTTTGGGTGTGTTTCGAACTGGTTGGTTGAGTCCTGGTCTCTAGTGTTGTTGCCCAAGTTTTAGGTGATCAGCTTGAGCGGGTCCCTTTGCGCTCGAGCGGAGTCTGCATGCTTTCAGTATCTTGTGCGTCTGCAAAACTACTGCAGATGTGTTTTTCACGCTCGAGCGGATTTCCTTACGCTCGAATGGGTCGCGCTCGAGCGGGTATCTTGGCGCTCGAGCGGGTGTTTGAACTCTGTAAAAATACTGGATGTGTGTAATCTACGCTCAAGCGGGTCTTCTTTTGCGCTCGAGCGGGTGTGTTTTGTTATTGTGTCTTGGCTCGAGCGGGTATTCTTGTGCTTGAGCAGGTCCAGTTTTTGTGCTTGACGCTCGAGTGTCCTATTCTCTGCTCGAGCGGACTAGTCGTATATCAGATGGCAGTTGGGTGATTTTAAATCACTTTTCACACTTTCTTTCTCTCTCTTACTTTTCAAAACCTCCATTGGAGAGCACCTCACTCTAAAACTCCAACTTCTCTCTAGGGTTTGATCTAGTAGGAGTGATCTTCTAGCCTTGGGCCTTTGTAAAAAGTGTGGAGCTTGTTAAGGGCTTTATCTTGATCTGAAAAACTTTGGGATTAGAGCACTTTCGAGTTTGGCTCTTCTTCCCCTTGGGTTCTCCATTTGAGGTAGGGATTCTCCTTGTTCTTTTTCAATACTCCGTCTATAGATAGACATGTGATAGTTTTGTATTGCATGAAAATCATATCATGTTGAATTTCTTTGAAAACCATGTGAAGGAACCTAGGGTTGGTTGTTTGAGAATGATTATTTTATCATTGATAGTTCTTTGGGCTAATTGGAAGTGTACATTAGCATGTTATTGTGGAAAGAAGAAAAAGCCCTAAATTATGTTTTTTAATTTGGTAAAATAAAAATGGAGGGTAGTTGATCAATGTTTGTAAGTCTCTATTAATAAATATGAGTTGGGTGAAGGTGTTAATGCCTAAGGGATTAACTATGGCTTTGGGGTTGTTTTGAAATGAATGTATTGAATCGAGTCAGGTTATGGCTTTAAATAAATGGAATGGATTGTTTTGTGAAATGAAAAAGGGTTTTGAAATTTGAAAATCCTGGAAGTTGATCTTGGAAATGGGAAATGAAATGTTAACTCTATGTGAGTTTCAGAAAATAAATATGAGAATGAATTATTGTATCATAGTGTTGAATACACATTTGGGGGTTTTTACCCTTACCTATGTACTAGTGTCGTGGTTGGTTTAAGATTTCATGAGAGTTGAGTCTTTATAATAGGTGTATTAAAATCATGCATCTAGAGGTTTTGTCCTTGGTCATCGGTGGAGGATGACATTGTTGTATTGGATTGTTGTGTTTGCATTACACCGGCGTTGATTGAACACTGTAAATGATGAAGTGCTATGATACATTATATATGTATAATTGTTAGGAAGGAGGTAGCTGATGCACTCCAATGTGTGGGAGGAGATAGGGGATGTACTCCACACACCTATGTGTTCATATACTTTAACACATTGCTTATGTATCTTGAGAGTTCATGTGTATGTATTACACTTATTGGTTGTGCTTTGTTATATTGAGATGGTTGGTGTTATATACCGCGCTTAGAATGAGGGGTACCAGTACCTTCCAGCTAGCGCCTGAAGAACTTGGACTAGGTACCATTACCTTCCAGCTTGTGTCTGGAAAATGTGGACGAGGTACCATTACCTTCTAGCTTGTGTCTGGAGAATATGGTTAGTCATTTGATCGTAAGGTGTATCCTTAAACTTACCGTGCTTATGGCAGGTAGAGTGGAGCTTTTGTTATTATTGTCTCAGTGTATTTGAGTATATCATGTATTGCGATGGTTACAGTTTTGTAGGGCCAAGTTGCCTCATTTGTTGATTATATACATGTTGATGATTTGTTATCTCCTTTCTATTAAAGGCATGCATGTATAGATATGAATGTATTGGGAACAAAACCAAAATGCCATTTCAAGATTTTCGGAAAGTGTGAAGGAAAATTAGGTATTTGAAAGGATGTTTTGAAAAAAAAGGAGAATCTGTTGTAAGTATGGAAATGAAGAAAAGTAATGGGCTTAGAGAAATTGTTTTTCTGAGAAGTTGTTATTGTTTATGAAAGTTTGGGAACAAGGGGTAATGAAAAGAAAAGAAAGATGAATCGCTTACAACGTTGAATGAAATGGTGTTTTCGAGAAAAGTTCATACTTATATATTTTGTAATAAACTGCCACATACTATTGTATATGATATTGAAGCATTCATGATCAATAGCTATTGTTAAGTTGTTATTGTTGAGGATCATGTTAAGATCCTAGGACTATAGTTCATCCCACTTGAATCGTTTTCAGGTGTTAAAAGATTGCTACAAGATTTGGATCTTCTTATTTGTTGGCCAGGGGCCGTCTTTTTTTGTGTTGGCGGAAAATGCCATATATTGTAAAAGGGTTACACGCCTTCTTCTTGATCTTTAATATGTAAGCCTTACGATATAGCGACCCCGGTCTTTTCCCATTCGATGTTTGTATCCGGACTTAGGTTCCGTAGATTCTATCTTTGTGTAATGGTTGTTGTCGTCCTATATTTTCTTATTTGGAGTTATAGGATGTGTTGGATGGGTTTGGAACAGGTTGGTTGAGCTTAGGAACCAAAACTAGTTGCCCAGATTTTGGCTTGTCCGCTCGAGCGGGGGTTTTGGCGCTCGAGCGGGAAAAACACCCATCCAGTATTTCTTGTGCAGGGTTGGACGCTCGAGCGGAGAGTGTGTGAGTGACGCTCGAGCGGGATTTGGACGCTCGAGCGGGGACCTGGTTTGTCGAGATGCTGGGAGTGTGCATCCGCCGCTCGAGCGTGGGATTGTCCGCTCGAGCGGGAGTCTGTGAGTGTCCGCTCGAGCGGGAGTTTGTCCGCTCGAGCGGGGCGGCTGAGTATAAAATCGTGTTTTAAGCGTTTTAAAACAGTTTTTCAGCCCCTTTCAGTTTATAAAACCCTAGATTACGAGTTCTCTCTCTCCCAACTCATCTTCTCTCCTAGGTTTGATCTAGTTAGAGTGTGTTTTTACCCTAGTTCCTTACAAAAAGGTAGAGGAGAGTGAGGGCTTCATTTAATCTGAGCAATTGTTGGTTTGGAGCACTTTGGAGTTTTGGGCATCATCTTCATCTTCTCCTTTTTGAGTTATTTCTTCGAGGTAGGGATTTCCTACTCCATTTATACGCTTTAATCCTAAGTGGTGGTATTTTGGTATGTGGGGGTAGTTTGGTAATTTTGGGAGAAACCTTAGGGTTTTGTCATAGATTAATTTATATAATTAATTTAAAGGAAGATTGTGATATTGGGGTTAAATTCATGAGATTGGGAAATTTAGTGGTTTAATGATGTATTTGGTAGTTTAAATACTTACCTTAGAGAATATTGAAATTATTGAAATTACATTTATTGTAATAGTTATTTCTTGCTTAGAAATAATTGTTTTGGGCTATCGGTGGAGGATAGCCATTGATTGTTGTAGACCTTGCATGCGGCTTAGGTATAACTGAAATTGAGTCAATTGTTTGACTGTTGAGTTAATACAGAACATTCGTGTATTAATTATGTGTTGTATATGGCAAGTATTGATTATGTTGCATATGCATTTGGTTTTGGAGGAGATAGGGGATGAACTCCACGGTTTAGGGGAAGATAGGGGATGGACCTCTAAACCGGACTTGTTGGGAGGAGATAGGGGATGGACTCCAGTAGCATCACTTATGTGTGTGCTTATTATAATAGAAATATTTCTATTTGTTGTTGATATGATACATCACCACATGTGTATCAGTTGGGAAGTATGGAAGTGAATTTGATTGTGATTGATATAATACCAACATGTGTATTCGTTATGTTAGGTTTAACTTGAATTGTTATCCTGTTGAATTGGAAGTATTGTTAATAAAAGATGAACCCCAGTTGAGTTATTTGGCCAGGTTCTGAGCCATAAATGGAAGGTGAATTATGCCATAGACATTGTGTCATAGGCAATGTAGACATTCGTGTCATGAATTTGTAAATTGAATCCGGTGTTAACCATGTATCAGATGCTACTGCTTTAGTTAATTCATATGCTTGGTTTAGTATTTCTCTACTGGGCTGTGGCTCACCCTATATGGGAACTTCATTTTCAGGTTCAGGTGGTTCATTACCTCCAAGGACTTAGCTTGTGAGGATTTGGACTCGAAGACTTGTTTTTATTTATTTTTTGATACATGTAAACATTCAAGCCTAGGGCTTTATTTGTATTGAGTTAGACTCTTATTTCTTTGTGTCCAAGTGTTGGCTTGGCAAGATGTAAGCCCGTAGGGCATTTATTTTGATGTTACATGTAATGCTTTTATTTAGTAATACTCTGATGGATAATAGAATGTTTCGTTTTCTATTATTAATGCATGTTAATCTTATATATGATGGGTTTTATTTTGAGGGCGTTACAACTTGGTATCAGAGCGTACCGGGTTTGAATACTTTGGGTACGTGGGAAGTGATTAGTATCACAATGGGTTCGTCTCGTTTGATAGAGACTTAGTGTAATTTACATGCTTATATGATAACATGTTTATGTGATTATGTGGGTATGGAATGTAGTTTCTAGATGTTGATTGGATCCTTGAGTTTCTAGTAGTCTTGTTGGAAAGGCACTTGATCAATGCTGTTTCCAACGGAACTATAGTAACCTTTGGGACTATCATTATCCAGGAATGAAATTCGTAGGTGCTTATGTGATTATGTGCTTACGTGGAATGAATTATTGTTGTCCAATGCATTAGGACGTGAGTGTTTAGCTTCGGCACATTTATTAAGTGCTAACGTCTTTGTTTCCTTTAATAGGATGTCAGGACGAGGACGAGGTCGTGGTAGGCGTGGTAGGCAGGCCAGGCAGGAAGTGCCTATACCGGAGGAAATTCCGGCAGTTCAGGAGGGTGTTGGCCAGGCCAATGTGGCCGAGCCAGTAGGACAGCAGTTTATGGGCGCTTTGGCCCAAGGGATAGCAGGGGCATTTCAGGCGTCAGTTGACATTCTGAGGGCTGCGAATCCAGCCCAGGCTGTTGTTGCTGCAGATACAGGACCTTCTTTTCTGAAGAGGGAATTCTTCCGGTCTCACCCGGACGAATTTTTAGGTGATCCTAGCGAGCCGCTTAAGGCAGATGAATGGCTCGAACAGACAACGAAAACGTTTGAGATGCTAGGCATCGAAGACGAGGTACTGAAGGTGACCTTGGCATCTTTCCAGCTGAAAGGGGATGCGGGTCAGTGGTGGAAGTTCACCAAGGTCGTATTGGAGGTACTTGGAAGGCTTTTGTTGATGCTTTTCAGGAGAAGTACCTGTCTCCAGCTGTTCAGGAGAAGTTGAGAGATCAGTTCCGCCATCTTGAGCAGAACAGTTTATCAGTGGCCGAGTTTGAGGCTGCATTCACTAGTTTGTCCAGGTTTGCACCTGAGTTGGTGGCGACTGAGGAACGCCGTTGCATTGAGTTTGAGAAGAAGTTGAGGCGTGGCCTCATGCTGAGAGTTGTCGGATCTATGATTAGGGATTTTGGGCGATTGGTTGATGCAGCAGCCCATACCGAGACTATGATGCAGGAAGAGGGGGAAAGGCAGAAAGGCTCCAAGAGGAGTCAGGATGGCCAGAGTGATGGCAGGAGGCAGAGAGGTTTCACTCCTCAGCAGCCTCAGAGTAGTTTTTCTAGATCCACTTTTCCAGTGCCGAGTGCTAGTTCTGGGAAAGGCAGTCAGGGAGACATTACCTGTTTCAAGTGTGGCCAGCTGGGTCACAAGTCTCCAGTTTGTCCTCAGAGGGGAGGAGTTCAGAGAGCAGCATCTTCTTCGGCTCGATCTCAGAGCCAGAGTCAGAGTAGAGGCCAGCCGCTCTCTTGTTATCAGTGCGGTCAGCCAGGGCACATGAAGAGGTTTTGCCCGCAGTTGAGTGGCACACCTGGTGCATCTGGTTCGAGGCAGACTCAGAGTCAGCTGCCTGCTCAGTCAGTTCAGGCCTCGAGGGCCAATCAGGGGGCTTCTTCGTCCCAGTCTGTGCAGCAGTCTTATGCTCCGAGGGGTGAGCAGGTTGATCAGAGGTCGTCTGGGCGCGTGTATGCTGTTACCGCGCAGGATCCTGTACCGGCTCCATCTGTGTGAGAGGTACCTTCTTGTTTTGCAATTCAGTTGCTAGTGTTTTGATCGATACGGGTGCATCTCATTCTTTTGTGTCTGCTGCATTTGCATCCATTTTGGAGTTGGAGTTAGCTCAGTTAGCATCTCCTATTTGTGTAGTGTCACCTCTGGGGGTGAGTTGATTTTGAAACAAGGTGTTAGGGGTTGTGATATAGAGGTCGATGATCATAGAATCCCTTTCTCTTTTGTAGTTATGCCCATGAAGGGCTTTGATGTTATTTTGGGTATGGACTGGTTATCGTCATACCGGGCAGTTATTGATTGCTACCGTCAGAGGGTCACTTGTTGTACCGTGAACGGGGAGTGTTTTCGTTTTCTGGGGGATCGGGTTGGTAGTGTTTTGCCACCGGAGTATGATCCGCGGGGGCGGAGTGAGCTTAGTGGTCTACTTGCTAGTCTTTCGATTAGTGAGGGTGATGAGACCCAGATTGTGTTGCCGAGGGTGGTTTGTGAGTATTCGGACGTTTTTCCCGAGGATCTTGTTAGTTTGCCACCTCAGCGAGAGATTGAGTTCTCTATTGATTTAGTGCCCGGCACGGCGCCGATTTCTATGGCACCTTACCGTTTTGCCCCAGCCGAGTTAGTTGAGTTGAAGGTTCAACTCCAGGAGTTGTTAGATAAGGGCTATATCCGTCCTAGTGTTTCGCCGTGGGGAGCACCGCCCTCTTTGCTAAGAAGAAGGGTGGTGCTTTGAGATTGTGTATTGATTACAGGAAATTGAATCGGGCTACGGTTAAGAATAAGTATCCTATGCCCCGTATTGATGATTTGTTTGACCAGTTGAAGGGTTCCCGTTGTTTCTCTAAGATAGATTTGAGATCGGGTTATCATCAGTTGAGAGTCAGGGAGGAGGATATTCCTAAGACGGCATTCCGTACGCGGTATGGTCATTATGAGTTTCTGGTGATGCCGTTTGGGCTCACCAATGCACCGGCAGTGTTTATGGATTTGATGAACCGGATCTTCCGGGAATTCTTGGATCGTTTTGTGGTCGTCTTCGTGGACGACATTCTGATTTATTCACCTTCGAGGGAGGAGCACGAGGAACACTTGAGAGTGGTGCTTGAGTTACTTAGAGCCCATAAGCTGTATGCTAAGTTCGGGAAGTGTGAGTTCTGGCTAGAAGAGGTGAAGTTCTTAGGCCATGTAGTTTCTGGGGAGGGGTGTCTTTGATACATCCAAGACTGAGGCAGTGCAAGATTGGGCACAGCCTAAGAGTGTGTTTGAGATCCGCAGTTTTCTGGGATTAGCTGGGTATTACCGTCGGTTTGTGAAAGATTTCTCCAGGTTAGCTTCACCGTTGACTAGATTGACTCGGAAGGGAGTCAAATTTGTATGGAGTGAGACTTGTGAAAAGTCGTTTCAGGAGTTGAAAGTTAGACTGACCACCGCTCCAGTCTTGATTATTCCGGAGAGAGGGTTGGGTTATGCAGTCTATTGTGATGCCTCACGAGAGGGTCTGGGTTGTGTGTTGATGCAAGAGGGGAAAGTGGTTGCCTATGGTTCACGTCAGTTGAAAATTCATGAGAAGAATTACCCTACGCATGATTTAGAATTAGCAGCTGTGATTTTTGCCTTGAAGATTTGGAGGCATTATCTTTATGGTGAGAGGTTCGAGGTATTCTCGGATCATAAGAGTCTGAAATATCTGTTTACACAGAAAGACTTGAATTTGAGGCAGAGGAGGTGGATGGAGTTCATTGAGGATTATGACTTCGAGTTGCACTATCATCCGGGGAAGGCCAATGTTGTGGCCGATGCCCTTAGTAGGAAATCTGTTGGTGACTTAGCTAGTATAGCCATCCGGGAGTGGGAGATGTTGGGTGCAGTTGGGGAGTTTGATTTGCATCTGGGCGAATCCGTAGAGGCTGCGGCCTTGTTTTCTGTTGTTGCACAGCCTACACTTGTGACTCGAGTGTTAGAGGCTCAGAGGGGTGATCTTGAGGTAGAATCTCTTCGAGAAAAGATTTCCATTGGGAAGGTTGAGAAGGGTTTGACGGTGTATCCCGACCTGAGTGTGAGATACCGAGACCGTCTGTTTGTGCCGGAGTCTTGCCGAGAGGAGGTACTCCGAGAGTTTCATCATTCGCGCCTTGCGGTGCATCCGGGAGGTACTAAGATGTATCGGGATTTGGGTCGCCAGTTTTGGTGGCGGGGTATGAAGAAAGATGTGGCAGCGTTCGTGTCTAAGTGCCTTACTTGTCAGCAAGTGAAGGCCGAGCATCAGAGGCCAGCGGGTTTGTTGCAACCTTTGCCTATTGCCGAGTGGAAGTGGGAGCATGTCACTATGGACTTCGTTGTAGGTCTTCCGAGGACTCAGCGGGGTAGTGATGCTATTTGGGTGGTTGTAGACCGGTTGACGAAGTCAGCGCACTTCATTCCTATGCGTGTTAAAGATTCGGTAGATCATCTTGCCGACTTATATATCCGGGACATAGTGAGGTTGCACGGGGTCCAGTGACGATCGTCTCAGATAGAGATCTCGTTTTAACTGCCAGGTTGTGGCAGAGTTTGCAGAGTGCTTTAGGCACTAAGTTGACCTTTAGCACAGCTTATCATCCTCAGACTGACGGACAGTCCGAGCGTACTATTCAGATCCTTGAGGATATGCTTCAGGGTTGTGTTCTAGATTTCAGTGGGTCGTGGGAGAGGCACTTGCCTTTGGTGGAGTTTGCTACAACAATAGTTTTCATTCTAGTATCGGTATGGCACCGTTGAACTCGAAGTCATAATCCTCAATGAACTCCATCCACCTCCTCTGCCTCAAATCAAGTCTTTCTGTGTAAACAGATATTTCAGACTCTTATGATCCGAGAATACCTCGAACCTCTCACCATAAAGATAATGCCTCAAATCTTCAAGGCAAAAATCACAGCTGCTAATTCTAAATCATGCGTAGGGTAATTCTTCTCATGAATTTTCAACTGACGTGAGCCATAGGCGACCACTTTCCCCTCTTGCATCAACACACAACCCAGACCCTCTCGTGAGGCATCACAATAGACTGCATAACCCAACCCTCTCTCCGGAATAATCAAGACTGGAGCGGTGGTCAGTCTAACCTTCAGCTCCTGAAACGACTTTTCACAAGTCTCACTCCATACAAATTTGACTCCCTTCCGAGTCAATCTAGTCAACGGTGAAGCTAACCTGGAGAAATCTTTCACAAACCGACGGTAATACCCAACTAATCCCAGAAAACTGCGGATCTCAAACACACTCTTAGGCTGTGCCCAATCTTGCACTGCCTCAGTCTTGGATGTATCAACAGACACCCCTTCCCCAGAAACTACATGGCCTAAGAACTTCACCTCTTCTAGCCAGAACTCACACTTCCCGAACTTAGCATACAGCTTATGGGCTCTAAGAAATTCAAGCACCACTCTCAAGTGTTCCTCGTGCTCCTCCCTCGAAGGTGAATAAATCAGAATGTCGTCCACGAAGACGACCACAAAACGATCCAAGAATTCCCGGAAGAGCCAGTTCATCAAATCCATAAACACTGCCGGTGCATTGGTGAGCCCAAACGGCATCACCAGAAACTCATAATGACCATACCGCGTACGGAATGCCGTCTTAGAAATATCCTCCTCCCTGACTCTCAACTGATGATAACCCGATCTCAAATCTATCTTAGAGAAACAACGGGAACCCTTCAACTGGTCAAACAAATCATCAATACGGGGCATATGATACTTATTCTTAACCGTAGCCCGATTCAATTTCCTGTAATCAATACACAATCTCAAAGCACCACCTTTCTTCTTAGCAAAGAGGGCCGGTGCTCCCCACGGCGAAACACTAGGACAGATATAGCCCTTATCTAACAACTCCTGGAGTTGAACCTTCAACTCAACTAACTCGGCTGGGGCAAAACGGTAAGGTGCCATAGAAATCGGCGCCGTGCCGGGCACTAAATCAATAGAGAACTCAATCTCTCGCTGAGGTGGCAAACTAACAAGATCCTCGGGAAAAACGTTCGAATACTCACAAACCACCCTCGGTAACACAATCTGGGTCTCATCACCCTCACTAATCGAAAGACTAGCAAGTAGACCACAAAGCTCACTCCGCCCCCGCGGATCATACTCCGGTGGCAAAACACTACCAACCCGATCCCCCAGAAAACGAAAACACTCCCCGTTCACGGTACAACAAGTGACCCTCTGACGGTAGCAATCAATAACTGCTCGGTATGACGATAACCAGTCCATACCCAAAATAACATCAAAGCCCTTCATGGGCATAACCACAAAAGAAAAAGGGATTCTATGATCATCGACCTCTATATCACAACCCCTAACACCTTGTTTCAAAATCAACTCACTCCCAAGAGGTGACACTACACAAATAGGAGATGCTAACTGAGCTAACTCCAACTCCAAAATGGATGCGAATGCAGCAGACACAAAAAATGAGATGCACCCGTATTGATCAAAAACACTAGCAACTGAATTGCAAAACAAGAAGGTACCTCTCACAACAGATGGAGCCGGTACAGGATCCTGCGCGGTAACAGCATACACGCGCCCAGACGACCTCTGATCAACCTGCTCACCCCTCGGAGCATAAGACTGCTGCACAGACTGGGACGATGAAGCCCCCTGATTGGCCCTCGAGGCCTGAACTGACTGAGCAGGCAACTGACTCTGAGTCTGCCTCGAACCAGATGCAGCAGATGTGCCACCCAACTGCGGGCAAAACCTCTTCATATGCCCTGGCTGACCACACTGATAACATGAGAGTGGCTGACCTCTACTCTGACTCTGGCTCTGAGATCGAGCCGAAGAAGATGCTGCTCTCTGAACTCCTCCCCTCTGAGGACAAACTGGAGACTTGTGACCCAGCTGGCCACATTTGAAACAGGTAATGTCTCCCTGACTGCCTTTCCCAGAACTAGCACTCGGCACTGGAAAAGTGGATCTAGAAAAACTACTCTGAGGCTGCTGAGGAGTGAAACCTCTCTGCCTCCTGCCATCACTCTGGCCATCCTGACTCCTCTTGGAGCCTTTCTGCCTTTCCCCCTCTTCCTGCATCATAGTCTCGGTATGGGCTGCTGCATCAACCAATCGCCCAAAATCCCTAATCATAGATCCGACAACTCTCAGCATGAGGCCACGCCTCAACATCTTCTCAAAACTCAATGCAACGGCGTTCCTCAGTCGCCACCAACTCAGGTGCAAACCTGGACAAACTAGTGAATGCAGCCTCAAACTCGGCCACTGATAAACTGTTCTGCTCAAGATGGCGGAACTGATCTCTCAACTTCTCCTGAACAGCTGGAGACAGGTACTTCTCCTGAAAAGCATCAACAAAAGCCTTCCAAGTACCTCCAATACGACCTTTGGTGAACTTCCACCACTGACCCGCATCCCCTTTCAGTTGGAAAGATGCCAAGGTCACCTTCAACCCCTCGTCTTCGATGCCAAGCATCTCAAACGTTTTCGTTGTCTGTTCGAGCCATTCGTCTGCCTTAAGCGGCTCGCTAGGATAACCTAAAAATTCGTCCGGGTGAGACCGGAAGAATTCCCTCTTCAGAAAAGAAGGTCCTGTATCTGCAGCAACAACAGCCTGGGCTGGATTCACAGCCCTCAGAATGTCAACTGACGCCTGAAATGCCACTGCTATCCCTTGGGCCAAAGCGCCCATAAGCTGATGTCCTACTGGCTCGGCCACATTGGCCTGGCCAACACCCTCCTGAACTGCCGGAATTTCCTCCGGTATAGGCACTTCCTGCCTGGCCTGCCTACCACGCCTACCACGACCTCGTCCTCGTCCTGACATCCTATTAAAGGAAACAAAGACGTTAGCACATTAATAAATGTGCCGAAGCTAACACTCACGTCCTAATGCATTGGACAACAGTAATTCATTCCACGTAAGCACATAATCACGTAAGCACTTACGAATTTCATTCCCGAATAATGACAGTCCCAAAGGGTTACTATAGTTCCGGTTGGAAGCAGCATTGATCAAGTTCCTTTCCAACAAGACTACTATAAACTCAAGGATCCAATCAATATCTAGGAACTACATTCCATACCCACATAGTCACATAAACATGTTATCATATAAGCATGTAATCATTACACTAAGTCTCTATCAAACGAGACGAACCCATTGTGATACTAATCACTTCCCACGTACCCAAGGTATTCGAACCCGGTACGCTCTGATACCAAGTTGTAACGCCCTCAAAATAAAACCCATTAAATATAAAACAAGGCATGCATTATTAAAAGAAAAACATTATATTATATAAATCATCAGAGTATTACGAAATAAAACATCAAAATAAATGCCCTACGGGCTTACATCTTGCCAAGCCAACACTTGGACACAATTTCATGAGTTCTAACTCAAAACAAATAAAGCCCTGGGCTTGAATGTTTACATAATTCAAAAAAACAACTAAAACAAATAAAACAAGTCTTCAAGTCCAAATCCTTACAAGCTAAGTCTTTGGAGGTAGTGAACCACCTGAACCTGAAAATGAAGTTCCCATATAGGGTGAGCCACAGCCCAGTAGAGAAATACTAAACCAAGCATAAGAATTAACTAAAGCAGTAGCACCCGATACATGGTTAACACAAGATAATCAGTTTACAATTCATCGACACAAACGCCTACATTGTCTATGACACGTGGTCTATGACACCTTTTACTTTCCATTTATACAGTCATGGCTCAGAACCTGGCCAAACAACTCAACAAGGATAACAAATCAGGTTAAACCTTTCTCATAACATAATAAACACACATGCTGGTGTATACCAATCTCAATCATATTCACTTCCTTACTTCCCAACTGATACACATGGTGGTGATGCATCATATCAACAACAAATAGAAATATTTCTGTTATAATTAAGCACACACATGAGTGATGCTACTGGAGTCCATCCCCTATCTCCTCCCAACAAGTCCGGTTTAGAGGTCCATCCCCTATCTTCCCCTAAACCGTGGAGTTCATCCCCTATCTCCTCCAAACCAAATGCATATGCAATGAAACACACAATTACCATATACAACACATAATCAATACATGAATGTTCTGTATTAATTCAACAGTCAAGATAAATGACTTAATTTCAGTTATACCTAAGCCGCATGCAAGGTCTACAACAATCAATGACTATCCTCCACCGATAGCCCAAAACAATTATTTCTAAGCAAGAAATAACTATTACAATAAATGTAATTTCAATAATTTCAATATTCTCTAAGGTAAGTATTTAAACTACCAAATACAACAATAAACACTAAATTCCCCAATCTCATGAATTTACCCCAATATCACAATCTTCCTTTAAATTAATTATATAAATTAATCTATGACAAAACCCTAAGGTTTCTCCCAAAATTACCAAACTACCCCCACATACCAAAATACCACCACTTAGGATTAAAGCGTATAAATGGAGCAGGAAATCCCTACCTCGAAGGAATAACTCAAAAAGGAGAAGATGAAGATGATGCCCAAAACTTGAAAGTGCTCCAAACCAACAATTGCTCAAATTAAATGAAAGCCCTCACTCTCCTCTATCTTATTTGTAAAGCAACTAGGGTAAAAAGACACCCTAACTAGATCAAACCTAGGAGAGAAGATGAGTTGGGAGAGAGAGAACTCGTAATCTAGGGTTTTATAACCTGAAAGGGGCTGAAAAACTGTTTTAAAACGCTTAAACACGATTTTATACTCAGCCGCCCCGCTCGAGCGGACAAACTCCCGCTCGAGCGGACACTCACAGACTCCCGCTCGAGCGGACAATCCCACGCTCGAGCGGCGGATGCACACTCCCAGCATCTCGACAAACCAGGTCCCCGCTCGAGCGTCCAAATCCCCGCTCGAGCGTCACTCACACACTCCCGCTCGAGCGGCCCAACTCCCGCTCGAGCGTCCAACCCTGCACAAGAAATACTGGATAGGTGTTTTTCCCGCTCGAGCGCCAAAACCCCCGCTCGAGCGGACAAGCCAAAATCTGGGCAACTAGTTTTGGTTCCTAAGCTCAACCAACCTGTTCCAAACCCGTCCAACACATCCTATAACTCAAAATAAGAAAATATAGGACAACAACAACCATTACACAAAGATAGAATCTACGGAACCTAAGTCCGGATACAAACATCGAATGGGAAAAGACCGGGGTCGCTATAGATACACATTTTAATGCTGTATTGATAACACATAAACTATTTCCACACTCTACGAAAGATACACATTTCGGTGCTGTATCAACATAACATAGAATCACTTCTATACTTCACAATTGATAACGATATACATTTTAGTGCTATATCAAATCAATTCGAACACTTCCATAATCAACACTTGATACACATTGTAGTGCTGTATCAATGTCACACAAAATCCGGTTTAGAGGTCCATCCCCTATCTTCCCCTAAACCGTGGAGTACATCCCCTATCTCCTCCCACACAACACATGTATATAAACATAGATCATATACAATCAATCAATACAAAAAGTTGATGTATTATTCCAGTCGCTATATTCGATAGCACACTCAATCGATTAGTTTTAGTTTGCCTAATCATCATGCATTGTCTACAACAATCAAGACTATCCTCCACCGATAGCCCAAAGTAGTTATTTCTAAACAGAAAATAAATGCACTAAATGGATATATAGTCGACATTTCAACTAGGTGAGCGATGAATGAATCTAACTACACCCTTTAGTTCCATACACATCCAATTCCAACATTCCCAATCCAATTCCTCTTTTCTTCAAATTAATTACACCAATTAATTTATCAATGTAATTAGGGCATTTCCCATAATTAACATCACAACCCTAAGGTTCCATTTTTTTATCAATAACCCAACATTTATCTTATTTGTCTATGCCAAACATGCAAATAGGTTTATATAAACAAAACCCCAATTTTTTTGTAAAATTACATAAAGGCCCAAACTTTCTCAAAATTACCCAACAATCCCCAACTTATCAAAATGCTAAAATTCAAAGACAAAGCCCATGAGAAGGAGTAGGATATCCCTACCTCAAATTCGGAGCTCAAAGGAAGAAGATGACGAAACTCAAAGTGCTCCAAAACTTCAATATGCTCGGATCAAAATGTAGCCCTCGACGATCAACACAACCTTTGTAAAGGCCAAAGGTGAGGAGACAACCCTTACTAGATCAATACCTAGAGAGAAGGGAAGGGCTTACAGTGGTTTCTTGAATGAACTTCCATTTTTATATTTATGCAACTTTCATTTTTATTTTTATACAATTTCGATTTTTATTCAATTTCCTTTTCTATTCAAGTTCATTTTTTATTTAATTTCCAAATAGATCGATAAGGTATAGTCGTTTCTTAAATGAACTTCCATTTTCAATTTTGATGCAACTTCCATTTTTATTTTTATTCAACTTCCATTTCAATTCAATTTCCTTTTCTATTCAACTTCCTTTTTTTTTTATTTAATTCCAAACAGATCGTTAAAGTATAGTGGTTTCTTGAATAAACTTCCATTATTAATTTTATGCAACTTCCATTTTTATTTTCATTCAACTTCCATTTTTATTCAATTTGTTTTTCGATCCAACTTCCTTTTTTTTTTATTTAACTTCCAAATAGATCGTTAAGGTATAGTGGTTCTTTGAATGAACTTCCATTTTTATTTTTATTCAACTTCCATTTGTATTCAATTTCCTTTTCTATTCAACTTCCTTTTTTACTTAATTTCTAAATAGATCGTTAAGGTATAGTGGTTTCTTGAATGAACTTCCATTTTCAATTCTGATGCAACTTTCATTTTTATTCTTACTGAATATCAATTTTTATTCAATTTCCTTTTTCCATTCAACTTTCATTTTAATTTAATTTCCAAATACATCGTTAAGGTATAATCGTTTCTTGAATAAACTTCCATGTTAATTTTATGCAACTTGCATTTTTGTTTTTAATCAACTTCAATTTTTATTCAATTTCGTTTTGTATTCAACTTCCTTTTTTATTTAACTTCCAAATAGATCGTTATGGTATAATAGTTTCTTGAATGAACTTCCATTGTTAATTTTATGCAACTTCCATTTTCATTTGTATTCAACTTCCATTTGTATTCAATTTCCTTTTCTATTCAACTTCTTTTTTTACTTAATTTCCAGATAGATCGTTAAGGTATAGTGGTTTCTTGAATGAACTTTCATTTTCAATTCTAATGCAACTTCCATTTTTATTCTCATAGAACATCAAGTTTTATTCCATTTCCTTTTCCATTCAACTTCCATTTTTATTTAATTTCCAAATAGATCGTTAAGGTATAGTCGTTTCTTGAATTAACTTCCACTTTAATATTACGCAACTTCCATTTTTATTTTTAATTAACTTCCATTTTTATTCAATTTCCTTTTCTATTCAACTTCCTTTTTTATTTAATTTGCAAATAGATCGTTAAGGTATAATGGTTTCTTGAATGAACTTCCATTTTTATTTGTATTCAACTTCCATTTGTATTCAATTTCCTTTTCTATTCAACTTCCTTTTTTACTTAATTTCTGGATAGATCGTTAAGGAATAGTGGTTTCTTGAATGAACTTCTGTTCTTAATTTTATGCAATTTCGATTTTATTTTTATTGAACATTAATTTTCTTTCAATTTCTTTTTCCATTCAACTTCCATTTTTATTTAATTTCCAAATAGATCGTTAAGGTATACTCGTTTCTTGAATGAACTTCCATTTTAATTTTATGCAACTTTCATTTTTATTTTTATTTAACTTCCATTTTTATTCAATTTCCTTTTCTATTCAACTTCCTTTTTTATTTAATTTCCAAATAGATCGTTAAGGTATAGTGGCTTCTTGAATAACTTCCATTTTCAATTTTGATGCAACTTCCATTTTTATTTTTATTGAACATCAATTTTTATTCAATTTCCTTTTCCATTCAACTTCCATTTTAATTTAATTTCCAAATAGATCGTTAAGGTATTGTCGTTTCTTGAATGAACTTCCATTTTAATTTCATACAACTTCCATTTTTATTTTTATTCAACTTCCTGTTTTATTTAATTTCCAAATAGATCGTTAAGGTATAGTGGTTTCTTGAATAAACTTCCATTTTCAATTTTGATGCAACTTCCATTTTTATTTTTATTGAACTTCCATTTTTATTCAATTTCCTTCTCTATTCCACTTCCTTTTTTATTTAATTTCCAAATAGATCGTTAAGGTATAGTTGTTTCTCGAATGAACTTCCATTTTTATATCTATGCAACTCTCATTTTTATTTTTATTCAACTTCAATTTTTGTTCAATTTTCTTTTCTATTCAACTTCCTTTTTTATTTAATTTCCAGATAGATAGTTAAGGTATAGTGGTTTCTTGAATGAACTTCCATTTTCAACTTTGATGCAACTTCCTTTTCTATTCAACTTCCTTTTTTATTTAATTTCCTAATAGATCGTTAAGTTACAGTGGTTTCGTGAATGGACTTCCATTTTTATATTTATACAACTTCCGTTTTTATTTTTAGCCAACTTCAATTTTTATTCAATATCCTTTTCTATTCAACTTCATTTTTTATTTAACTTCCAAATAAATCGTTAAGGTATAGTGGTTTCTTGAATTTACTTCCATTTTCAATTTTGATACAACTTCCATTTTTATTCAATTTCCTTTTCTATTGAACTTCCTTTTTTATTTAATTTCCAAACAGATCGTTAAGGTATAGTGGTTTCTTGAATGAACTTCTATTGTTTATTTTATGCAACTTCCATTTTTATTCAATTTCCTTTTCTATTCAACTTCATTTTTTTATTTAATTTCCAAATAGATCGTTAATGTATAGTGGTTTCTTGAATGAACTTCCATTTTTATTTTTATTCAACTTCCATTTGTATTCAATTTCCTTTTCTATTCAACTTCCATTTTTATTTAATTTCCAGATAGATCGTTAAGGTATAGTGGTTTATTGAATGAACTTCTATTTTCAATTTTGATGCAACTTCCATTTTTATTTTTATTCAATTTCTATTTCTATTCAACTTCCTTTTTTATTTAATTTCCAAATAGATCGTTAGGGTATAGTGGTTTCTTAAATGAACTTCCATTTTTATTTTTATTCAACTTCCATTTTTATTCAATTTCCTTTTCTATTCAACTTCTTTTTTTTTTCATTTAATTTCCAAATAGATCGTTAAGGAATATTGGTTTCTTTAATGAACTTCCATTTTTATTTTTATTCAACATCCATTTGTATTCAATTTCCTTTTCTATTTAACTTTTTTTTTATTTAATTTCCAGATAGATCGTTAAGGTATAGTGGTTTCTTCAATGAACTTTTCTTGCTAATTTTATGCAACTTCCATTTTTATTTTTATTGAACATCAATTTTTATTCAATTTCCTTTTCCATTCAACTTCCATTTTTATTTAATTTCCAAATAGATTGTTAAGGTATACTCATTTCTTGAATGAACTTCCATTTTAATTTTATGCAACTTCCATTTTTATTTTTATTCAACTTCCATTTTTATTGAATTTCATTTTCTATTCAACTTCCTTTTTTATTTAATTTCCAAATAGATCGTTAAGGTACGGTGGTTTCTTAAATAAACTTCCATTTTCAATTTTGATGCAACTTCCATTTTTAATTTTATTCAACTACCATTTTTATTCAATTTCCTTTTTTATTCAACTTTGTTTTTTATTTAATTTCGAAATAGATCGTTAAAGTGAAGTGATTTCTTGAATGAACTTTGATTTTTAATTTTGATGCAACTTCCATTTTTATTTTTATTGAACTTCCATTTTTATTCAATTTCCTTTTCTATTCAACTTCCTTTTTTATTTAATTTCCAAATAGATCGTTAAGGTACAGTGGTTTCTTGAATGAACTTCCATTTTTATATTTATGCAACTTTCATTTTTATTTTTATTCAACTTCAATTTTTATTCAATTTCCTTTTCTATTCAACTTTCTTTTTTATTTAATTTCTAGATAGATCGTTAAGGTATAGTGGTTTCTTGAATGAACTTCAAATTTTATTTTTATTCAACTTCCATTTTTATTCAATTTCTTTTTCTATTCAACTTCCTTTTTTATTTAATTTCCAAATAAATCGTTAAGGTTTAGTGGTTTCTTGTATAGCGATCCTGGTTCTTTCTCTCTTTATTTATTGTATTCTGGACTCGGTTCCGTGGATGTGATGTTGTCTCATTCTCATTTCCATCCTTTACTCTTTGTATTTGAGTCTTGGGTTGTGTTGGGCCGGTTTGGAACAAGTTGGTTGTGTTTTGAAACCTAGAGTTGATGCCCAGAATTTGGCCTTCACACTCGAGCGGGGATTTTGACGCTCGAGCGGGCGCTTTGTTGTTGCTTCTCGCTCGAGCGTCGTCGTTTTGACGCTCGAGCGTGATTTTCCATCTCTCAGTATTTTCTCTGCAGGTCTTCAGACGCTCGAGCGGGAGTTTGACGCTCGAGTGGGGACCATGGTCTGCAAAACTTCTGGAAGTGTGCAATCGACACTCGAGCGGCGCTTTTGACGCTCGAGCGTGAGTCTGTGTCTGACGCTCGAGCGGGGGTTTCCACACTCGAGCGGGGCGACTTTTATATCAATCCGTATTTCGACTTTTTGGATCACTTTTTCAACTCTCTTTCGCTCTCTTACTTTCCCAAACCTAGATTTTAGAGCTCCTCTCTCTAAAACCTTACCTTCTCTCTTGGGATTGATCTAGTAGGAGTGATTTCCTCATCTTGGGCCTTTGTAAAAGTTGTGCGGATTGTTGAGGGCTACATTTTGATCCGAAAATCTTGGGTTTGGAGCATCTTCAATTTCTTCATCTTCTTCCTTTGAGCTCCGAAATTGAGGTAGGGATAACTACTCATCTTTATGATCTTTGACATAAATATTTGGTCATTTTGATTTAATGTTAAGGTTGGGTGATTTTGGGTGTTAGGGTTTCTAAATGTTTAAAGAGGGGTTCTATTATTTTAGCTCAAATTTGTGTATTTTGGGTCTTAAAATGAAGTATTGATGTTAATGGAGTTATATTGGTACCATTAGGTCCAAGTTGAGAAAGAGGGAGGAAAGCCCTAATTTTAGTTATGAATTAATTGATATAATTAATTTGGGAATGTGATGGAAATATGAAATTGAGGTGGAAATGATGAAATTTGCATAATATGAGTTAGAATGGTGGAGTTGGATTTATTAATCGCTCACTTTGAAAATATTGAATATATATATCTGTTGAGGCATTTATCATCTGTTTAGAAATTACTACTTTGGGTTATCGGTGGAGGATAGTCTTGATTGTTGTAGACAATGCATGATGATTAGGCAAACTAAAACTAATCAATTGAATATGTCATCGAATATAACGATTGGAATAATACATCAAATTTATGTGATGATTGATCATATATATGATATGTGTTTATATATATTGTTTTGTGTAGGAGGAGATAGGGGATGTACTCCACGGTTTAGGGGAATATAGGGGATGGACTCCTAAACCGGATATTAATTTGGGAGGAGATAGGGGATGGACTTCATTGATGCAACAATTATGTGTATCTATTAAAGTATTGATATAGCAAATCTCTATATCATATATGAAGTATGGAAGTGTTTTGTTTGAGATTGATACAACAATTACCTATATCTTTTGTGAAGTGTGAAGTGTTCAATTTGAGTTATTATCTCAATTAAAATGGAAGTACTGTTGATATGAGACGTAGTCTCATTTAAATTGTTTGGCCAGGTTCTGAGCCATAGTTATGAATTGAGAAACTGGATAAGAAATGGAATAATGAAATGAAACATGGACACATTTGTCATGTAATTGAAATGGGTTGTGAAATGATTCATGTGAGTTTAAACATTTATCAAATGCTAATGTTTTAGTTATTGCTCATATTATGTTTAGCATATCTCTACTGGGCGTTGGCTCACCCTATATGGGACATCATTTTCAGGTACAAGTAGCATGCCACCTCCAAGGACGTAACTTGAGAGGCTCAGTGGCGGGGACCTCTTTTGTGATTACTTTCTTATATTACATGTATATCAAGCCAAGGGCATATTTTGTGTAGAGATAGTACTCTCCTTTTTGTAACCAAGTGTTGACTTGGAAAGTTGTAAGCCTTTAGGGCATTTACTTTTGTTGTCAACATGTAATACATTTGTAAGAAATACTCTGATGAAATGTAATTATGTTTTATTCTCTTTTGTCTTAGCATGTCGAGAATATATGATTTATGGGTTTATTTTGAGGGCGTTACAACTTGGTATCAGAACGTACCGAGTTTGAATACTTTGGGTACGTGGGAAGTGTTTAGCAACACAATGGGTTGTCTCGCTTGCTAGAGACTTAGTTGTAGTGTTATATGCTTATGTGATAACATGTTTATGTAACTACTTGGGTATGGGATTTAATTTCTAGGATATTGATTGGATCCTTGGGTTTCTGTGAGTCTTGTTGGAAAAGCACTTGATCAATGCTGTTTCTAACCGGAACTCTAGTAACGCCTCGGAACTATCATTATCCGGAAATGAAATTCGTAAGTGCTTATATGATTATGTGCTTACGTGGAGTGAATCGGCGCCGTGCCGGGCACTAGATCAATAGAGAACTCAATCTCTCGATGAGGTGGTAAGCTAACAAGGTCCTCGGGAAAAACATCCGAATACTCACAAACCACTATAGGCAATACAGTCTAGGTCTCATCACACTCACTACTCAAAAGGCTAGCAAGAAGGCCACTAAGCTCACTCCGCCTCGCGGATCATACACCGGTGGCAACACACTACCAACCTGATCCCCCAAGAAATGGAAACAATCCCCGCTCAAGGTACAAACTATGACCCTCTAGTTGTAACAATCGATAACAGCCTGGTATGACGATAGCCAGTCCATACCCAAAATCACATCAAAACCTGACATAGCCATAACTACAAAAGAAAATGGAAGCCGGCGGTCGGCGACCTCTATATCACAACCCCGACACCCTTGTTTCAAAATCAGTTCACCCCCAACAGGTGATATAACACATATAGGAGATGCTAACTGCGCCAACTCCAACCCCAAAACAGATGCAAATACAACAGATATAAAGGAATGGGATGCACCTGTATCAATCAACACATTGGCAACCGAGTTGCAAAACAAAAAGGTACCTCTCACAACAGATGGAGCCGGTACAAGATCCTGCGCGGTAACAGCATACACGCGCCCAGAAGGTCTCTGATCTACCTGCTCACCCCTAGGAGCAAAAGACTACTGCACAGACTGAGACGATGAGGTTCCCTGATTGGCCCTCGAGGCCTGAACTGACTGAGCCGGCTGATGGCTCTGAGTCTGCCTCAAACCAGATGCACCGGATGTGCCACTCAACTGCGAGCAAAACCTCTTCAGGTGCCCCGCCTGACCACACTGGTAACACGAGAGCGGCTAACCTCTGCCCTGACTCTGGCTCTGAGGACGAGCCGAAGATGAAGTGCTCTCTGACCTCCTCCCCTCTGCGGGCAAGCTGGAGATTGTGGCCCAGCTGACAACATTTGTAACAAGAATGTCTCCTACTGCCTCTCCAGAACTGAACTCGGAACTGGAAAGGTAGATCTCACAAAAGCTCCTGGGGCTGCTGAGGGTTAGAACCCCTCTGCCTTCTACCATCCCCCTGGCCATCCTGACTCCTCTTGGAGCCCCTCATCCTCTCCTCCTCCTCACGCATGATAATCTCCATATGAGCTACAACATCCATAAGACATCCATATTCTCGGATCATGGACCCCACAACTCTAGTCTTGAGCCCGTGCCTTAACTTCTTCTCAAATTCCAAACAACAGCGTTCCTCAGACGCCACTAACTCAGGAGCAAACCTCGATAAGCTAGTAAATCCGGCCTCAAAACTCAGCCACAAGCATACTCAGCTGATTGAGTTGACAAAACTGGTTCCTCAACTTCTCCTAACAGCTGGAGACAAAAATTTCTCCTGGAAAGCATCTACAAAGGCCTCCCATGTACCACCAATACGGCCCCTCATGAACTTCCACCACTGACCCGCGTCTCCCTTCAGCTGGAAAGACGCCAAGGTCACCTTCAAAACCTGTCTTCGATGCCAAGCATCTCAAACGTCTTCGTCATCTGTTCCAGCCACTCGTCAGCCTTAAGTGGCTCTTTCGAATCCCCTAGAAACTCGTCCGGGTTGGACCGGAAAAACTCCTCTTCAAAAGAAGGCCCTGCCTCAGCAACATGGGCCTGGACTTGATTCTCAGCTCTGAGAATGTCCATGGATTTCCTCAATGCTCCTGCCATCTCGCGGGCTAAGGCGCCCTTGGCCTGCTGACCTACTGGCTCGGCCACATTGGCCTGACCAACACCCTCCTGCTGTCCCGGAATGTCATCCGGTACAGGCATCTCCTGCTTCCTAGGCCTACCTCGCCTACCACCACGTCCTCGTCCTGACATCCTAATAAAGGTAACGAAGAACATTAGCACATTCACAAATGTGCCGAAGCTATAACACTCGCGTCCTAATGCATGGACAACAGTAATTCATTCCCCGTAAGCACATAATCACAAAAGCACTTACGAATTTCATTTCTGGATAATGACAGTCCCGAGGCGTTGCTAGAGTTCCGGTTAGAAACAGCATTGATCAAGTGCTTTTCCAACAGGACTCCCAGAAATCCAAGGTGTAACGCCCTCAAAATAAACCCATAATATCATACAATCACAGTAAAGAAAAGAGATTTCATATTACAATCATCAGAGTATTCTTACAAAAGAATTACATGTTGACAATAAAAGTAAATGCCCTATGGGCTTACAACTTTCCAGGTCAACACTTGGTTACAAAAGGAGAGTACTAGCTCTACACAAAATAAGCCCTTGGCTTGATACACGTGTAATACAACAAAAACAACAAAAGAGTTTAACAGCCTCAAGCCTCCCAAGCTACGTCCTTGGAGGTGGCATAACACCTGTACCTGAAAAGATGTCCCATATAAGGTGAGCCAACGCCCAGTAGAGATATGCTAAACATAGTATGAGCAAAAACTAAAACATTAGCATTCGATAAATGTTTAACCCACATAAATCAATTCATAACCCATTTCAATACATGACAAATATATCCATGTTTCATTCCTCTTTCCTTTACTTAACCGATTCTCAATTCATAAACCGTGGCTCAGAACTGGCCAAACAATTTAGATGAGACTACATCTCATATCAACAATATTTCTATTTCAAATGAGATAACAACTCATATTAAACACTTCTATACTTCATATATGATACACAGATTTGCTGTATCAATGGAGTCCATCCCCTATCTCCTCCCAAATATCGGTTTAGGAGTCCATCCCCTATCTCCTCCCAAACCGTAGAGTACATCCCTATCTCCTCCCACAAACTATGTACATAAACACATATGATATACAAAATCAATCAATACATAAATTTAATGTATTATTCCAACCGTCATATTCAATGACATTCAACCAAGAGGATTGAGAAGGTTGCATACCACTTAGCTCTACCGCCGCAGTTGTCCGGGGTGCATGACGTGTTTCATGTTAGTATGTTTCGGAAGTACGAGCCGGATCCATTGCATGTATTGGATTGGACCGACTTAGAGGTAGATGAGGGATGCCTCATATGAGGAGAGACCGGTTCGGGTCTTGGATAAGCGGGAACAAGTCTTGCGAGGCAAGACCATTCCTTTGGTAAAGGTTTTGTGGAACATCACGGAGTGAAGGAAGCCACTTGGGAATGTGAGTTGGAGGTCCATGAAAAATATCCAAACATGTTTGTTAATGTGTAATCATGTATTGGGAATTTTGTAATATTGATGAACTTTAAGAGCATTAAATATTCTTAAGTTGTAAAACACTGTATATGTTTTGATTTATGGAAGTATTATGGAAATTGCCTTAAAATGGAAGTTTATTTTAACATTATTTGTGTTAAGATGTTTTAGAAATTCAATATAATCTTGGCATTGAAAATGTTATAGAATTGTGGAAAATGTGTTGAAATTAGTAAATTTCAAAGGAAATCATGCTAGTGATGCATATTGAGTTGTATGTTGTAAATTGCTCTTGAATAGAGATGGGATGACCGGTAATGGGTCAGGTTATGGAATGTTGGTTGGTAATGTTATTGAGAATGAGGAAAACTTGTTTTTGAAAACTTGTACTTAATTTCGGAGACGAAATTCCTTAAGGGGGGAGGTTATAGCGATCCTGGTTCTTCCTCATTTGATTGTTGTATCCAGACTTAGGTTCCGTGGAGTTGGTTGCTGTATATGTCTTGTTGTCATCTTTTAATTCCATATATTTGGGTTTTAGGATGTGTTGGGCGTGTTTCGAACAGGTTGGTTGAGCCTTGGTTCCTTTTCTTGTTGCCTAGGTTTTTGGTGGTCCGCTCAGCGGATCCCTTCGCGCTCGAGCGTAGTTTGCACACTTCCAGCATTTTGTGCCTCTGCAAAAGTACTGCAGGTTTGTTTTTCACGCTCGAGCGGAGTTCCTTACGCTCGAGCGGGCCTTTTTGTGCTCGAGCGGGTGTGTTCAATGTCTGTAAAAATACTAGAAGAAGGGTAATCTACGCTCAGCGGGTTTCCCTATTGCGCTCGACGGGTGTGTTTTGCAGTTGTGTCTTGGCGCTCGAGCGGGTATTTTGCGTTCGAGCGGCCCAGTTTTTGTGCTTGACGCTCGAGCGTCCTATTCTCCGCTCGAGCGGACTGTCGTATATCGTTAGTGGCAGCTGGGTGATTTTAAATCACTTTTCACACTTTCTCTCTCTCTTACTTTTCAAACCTCCATTGGAGAGCACCTCACTCTAAAACTCCAACTTCTCTCTAGGGTTTGATCTAGTAGGAGTGATCTTCTAACCTTGGGCCTTTGTAAAAGTGTGGAGCTTGTTGAGGGCTACATTTGATCCGAAAATATTGGGGTTTGGAGCACTTTCAAATTTCTTCATCTTCTCCTTTGAGCTCCGAATTTGAGGTAGGGATAACTACTCATTTTTATGAGCTTTAACATAGATTTGAGCTTTGCTATATAATGGTTTGATTTGGGAAGTTAGGGTTTGAGATGTGTTATATTGGAAAGAGGGGTTTTGTTCTTTTGATTCAAACATATGTGTTTTGGGTCTGAAAAGGGGGTTATTGATGTTGTTGATGATATTTGGACTTTTGGGTCAATGTTCAGAGAAAGGGAAAAATGCCATGTTTGGTATATTTGGGTCATTAGTGTAATTAATGACATTTATTATGGAAATGTGAAATTGAGTGGAAATAATGAAATTGGCTCATTATGAGGTAGAATGGTGGAGTGGATTCATTAATCACTCACCTTTGAAATGTTGATAAATTATCTGTTGATATAATATTATCTGTTTAGAAATAATTGTTTGGGCTATCGGTGGAGGATAGTCTTGATTGTTGTAGACATTGCATGATGATTAGGCGAAATTAAAACTAATC
>JAPPVO010006534.1:0-13895 GCA_030407325.1 Camellia japonica | reverse complement strand
GGCTTGGGATATCCAACATTCCGTTACAAATCAGGGATCGAGCATCATGTGGCGTTGAGTCCGCACATCCGCCCTAGGGTTTGGGCATAGCCAAAATTGAGTTGGGGCAGAGATTTCCTCACCTCGCTCGGATTCTATCAAAACTTGAAAATCTTCAAAAGTGGGACATACCTCTTGCCCCCGAAGCTGAAGACGTGCGTCACTGGGTTCCAAAATCTCACCGCAGCATAGAGGAAAGGAAGATGCAGTGAAGTCCGGCCAGCGTGAATAGTGCATTCAAGCCGAAACCCCGGAAGTTCAACTTTTCCGAGCATCTAAAGAAGAGATCCAAGATGTGAGATTTTCTACGAGAAATGCCTCCATTTTTGTGCAAAGCAGTGATGAAATGAAAGAGTTCCAAAGTTGGAGCTTTATAGGGGGGTAAAACACTATTCGAGGACAAGTGTCAAAATTCTGAGAGTTGCAGGAAAGGTGGCCGGCCGGCCATCTATTCTAGCAGGCCGGCCATCTTTATTTCAAAAACTGGCCGGGCCCGCCACCCTTCAGTCCCCAGATGCAAAATGTGGCCGGCCACGCATTGGTCCTGTCTTGCCCTCCGGAAGGAGTTTGAGGCATTTCTGTGCATCAAGGATGTCGAAGGTCTCCATTTCTCTCAGTTTCGGATACGTTCCATCATCCAGATTGTCCGTCCGAAGTATGCTTGGTTGTATTTTGCTTATCGAGTTGTTGCTTTGTTTATCGAGTTGTAAGTTTTGTCGAGCTATCGCATTTTGTGTTTTGAGTTATTACCTTTTGTTTACGCAATTTTGTTAAGTCTTGTTTATCAAGTCGTTAACATTGTTGTATTTTGCTTATCGAGTTGTAAACTTGCTAAGATTCTGTTACTTCTTAGTGAGTCGAGTTGTTTGATTTGTTGCGTCGGTCATTACCTGACCCGGTAAATACAGGCACATTCCCATTCAATTCCATTTTTGTGCAAAATGATGCGATGCGATGCTAAGAGTTTCAAATACAAACACCTTTTCAAAAGCTGTTTCATTCCATCATGTTTTACAACAAACAAGGTACAAGTTTTACAGAAATAAAACTGCCTAACAATGTGCAAAGTGCTACAAACTACTAGCAAAAAGTAAAATAAAGCAGGAAATAGCATCAATATCCTCGGGAGCGGAATGAGGAGACCCCCTCATCCTCTTCTGTGGGACAACCTCTGCACATCATCACCATCCGGGTCGGAGCTGTCATCCTCAGGATCCCCCTCAACTCGCCTCCACTCCCGGAACCAAGGCCGGAGCCCCTCCTCAGCAGATGTCTCTGACTCACAATCTGCGACTCCTCCTCCTCCTCCTCATCAGGCTTTGCCTCTATAACATGTGCCCTACGTCTGCGAGATGACCCCGCTCTCGAGCTTCTCGGAAAGGCCTGGATGGCCCTGCTCCCTGAGAAGGCCTGGATGGCCCAGCTCCTCGAAAGGCCCCAGATGGCCCAGCACCTCGACCTCTCTGAGAAGGCTCGGGTGGCTCGGCCCGCGACGGTGCGTATACAGAGGCATCTGAAAGTGAAGAGTTCAATACATCAGTTCAAATATGAAAAGCAGAATGTTCGCGAGTGGGGTGTGTGTCAGATGTGCCCTACACAGTCTATCAATACAGCAGAATGTTCAAAACCAGCATGTCATCAGAAATATGCTAAATACAGGAAAGATGGACAGTACCTGTACACCCATAATGGCCAGCTGCGCCTCCCTCCGTAGGATCATGCCCTCGAATGTGGCCAACATCCCAAGCATCTCATCCATGTACTCAACTGGAGGCTACAGATACAAATGCAAAACTATCAAAAGGAATGAATGTCCAATATCCGATTGATAAATCAAAGCTGTAAAACATACCGGTGGTGAATCAGGGTCTCTGACATATCTGTGGTCAGGAAGAGGAGGCTCTAGCGAGACCTGGTAAGGAGCCCCGAATCGCCAACTCGTCAACTCGGTCGGCATGTCTGGCCACGGATGATGAAAAGTCGGTGGGATCGGTAGAATGAACCCGCGCCCACCTCTGGATGTGCCAGCCCTGCTGGAGGAGGGGATATCCGTAGCACGAGCCCGGCTCGAAGATGGTACATCAGCAGGCCTCCGTGATGGAGTGCGCACTCCCGTCAAGGGAGGCATCAGATATGTGTGACGATAAGTGGCGTAGTCCCCGTCCGTGAGATGTAGCAAAGCATCGGTGCCCTGCATAGCACTAACGACCTCCTGGGTAGAGAGTCTATCAGCAGTCCGCATAGTGGCTGGAGGTGCGGCAGGAGGGTCCTGAGAAACGTACCCCCATACCTGACACAAAAAAACGTTCCCGGAACCATGCCCTACCAACCGGCCTTGAGTAGGATCCTGTACTGGGAAGTGCCCGATCCTCCAGCATACTGAAATCGGAGACCATCGCCCAGACTGCCCAGGGCTGCCAGTAATCTGCGGATAACCAGTGCGTAAATCAATCAAAATCGGGAATATACAGGGCAAATCAAGATGAAAACGGAAGAGAACTGAGAGTTCTGAAATACCTCTGTCGTCCGAACAGTGTCAAAATACTGTCGCAGGTAGAAGAGAGTCTCTCGAGGTCTTGGTCGGTGCTGGCCTTCGAATACCAATGAGAACGGGTCGTAAGAGGCCCTGCCACCTCCATCTCCGGGGCTAACGTCAGAAAATATACGTAGACCATAGCTGGGAAAAGTAGAGCGGAATGTAAATACAAAGTGTTGAGGGCAAAATACAGAATGTAAAGTGCGCCGTGTGTGCAATGAACAAGTAATGAGGAGCAGAAATGTAAATCAGAGGACAGAACGTACCTCCCAGGCTCTCCAATAGCCGCGAGTAAGTCTCCCCGCCCGCGAGAGGCCGCGCTCATATAGCAATAGAGGGTAGCCAGGCGGCGCCACCCCAGTCGTCCGACTGACCTGTGATAGGTCCACTAGGGCACTCAAAAGATACAACCCGACAGTGTTCCCCCTATCAGCAAACAGAGTGGTACCAAAGAGGAACATAAGGAAACCGCGGGTGTACTGCTCAACCTCCTTAGGAGACTCGGGCTCCATCTCCGGCCTCCGAAAACGGGAAGAGAACCAGGTGTACCGGACTCTCCCAGAAGCTCTGTCCACAGGCGGGCGGGCCCCCAACAGATGTACCCAAGCGGCCTCCCATTCGCCCATATCCTCGTCATAAGGAATGGGCCAACCTCCTATGTCCAGACCGTTGAGTACGGCGAAATCTAGCGGGGTCATGGTCAAATCCCCGGTGGCGGAAAAATGGAAGGAATTGGTGGTGTCCCACCATCTCTCCACCAAAGCGGCTAACAGTGTCCTACTGGCGGGACAATGTGATAACCCCACGCAGAAGGCCCCGAACCTTGCTGAATCAACCAAATCCCGGACAGCCTCCGGAAGCTCGGTATACCACTCTCTCGCAGCAGTGGAGCCGTATCCTCGCACGGTACGAGAGCCCACCTGCATTCAGAATGAATGCACGTGTCAGTATGAAATGAATAAGCCGTGTGCAAATGAAATGAATGAGCCGTGTGCAAATGAAATGAATGAGCCGTGTGCAAATGAAATGAATGCACGTGTCAGTATGAAATGAATAAGCCGTGTGCAAATGAAATGAATGAGCCGTGTGCAAATGAAGTGAATAAGCCGTGTGCAAATGAAATCAATGAGCCGTCTGCAAACGTAAGTAAATGAACTGTGTGTTCAGAAAAATCAAAATATGAGCTGCGTGTTCATCTCAAATGTTTGGGCTGTGTGTTCAGAAAATCAGTGTTTTGGGCTGCGTGTTCATCTCAAATGTCTGGGCTGTGTGTTCAGAAAATCGGTGTGGGCTGTGTGTTCACCATCAACTTGGACTGTGTGTTCAGAAAATCAGAGTTTGGGACTGCGTGTTCTACTCTCAATAAGTGTGGGCTGTGTGTTCACCATCAACTTGGACTATGTGTTCAGAAAATCAGAGTTTGGGACTGCGTGTTCTACTCTCAATAAGTGTGGGCTGTGTGTTCACCATCAACTTGGACTGTGTGTTCAGAAAATCAGAGTTTGGGACTGCGTGTTCTACTCTAAATAAGTGTGGGCTGTGTGTTCACCATCAACTTGGACTGTGTGTTCAGAAAATCAGAGTTTGGGACTGCATGTTCTACTCTCAATCAGTGGGCTGTGTGTTCACCATCAATTTGAGCTGTGTGTTCAGAAAATCAGAGTTTGGGACTGCGTGTTCTACTCTCAATCAGTGGGCTGTGTGTTCACCATCAATTTGAGCTGTGTGTTCAGAAAATCAGAGTTAGGGCTGCGTGTTCTACTCTCAATCAGTGGGCTGTGTGTTCACCATCAATTTGAGCTGTGTGTTCAGAAAATCAGAGTTTGGGACTGCGTGTTCTACTCTCAATCAGTGGGCTATGTGTTCACCATCAATTTTGGGCTGTGTGTTCAGAAAATCTGAGTTAGGGCTGCGTGTTCTACTCTAAATCAGTGGGCTGTGTGTTCACCGTCAATTTGAGCTGTGTGTTCAGAAAATCAGAGTTTGGGCTGCGTGTTCTACTCTCAACCAGTGGGCTGTGTGTTCACCATCAATTTTGGGCTGTGTGTTCAGAAAATCTGAGTTAGGGCTGCGTGTGCTACTCTCAACCAGTGTGGGCTGTGTGTTCACCATCAACTAGGACTGTGTGTTCAGAAAATCAGAGTTTGGGACTGTGTGTTCTGCTCTTAGTCAGTGTGTGCTGAGTGTTCACCTTCAAACTCGGGCTGTGTGTTCAGCAAATCAGTTTTTGAGCCGTGTGTTCAATTCTTAACTAATGTGTACCGTGCGTTCACAATCAATCGATGAGCCTAGTGTTCAGAAATTCAAGTGTTTAAACCACATGTTCAAGATGCAAGCAAAGTACTATGTCATAGGCTAAACTGTGTGTTCAAGCATGGCAAAGGTATGAAATGCACGAAAAATACAGAAAATGAAGTAAAATACCTCTCGTGCCTCGTAAGAGAGGTGATGCTCCGGCTCTCGTAGAAGTAGATCTCCGGGTGCCCGATCATTGAAGTCAGTAAAATGACGAAAAATGGCCCGTGGAAGAATGTGCACCGCCGGGGCGTATCTCTCGGGAACAAAGGGGCGGACCCTCGGGGGCAGCGTCATGATATCGAAATCATCCCCGGCACCTGGAGGACCTCCACCATGAGGGAAATTACCCGCCATTTCAAAAAATCTGCAAAAGGAGCAAAAATGAGCCAAAATTGGAAAAAGTCAACAAAAGTCAACTCTCGGGAAATGGAAAAGTCAACAAAAGTCAACTCCCGAGAAAATCTTCCAAATATTGAGACAAACTTACCTCAAGTGGTGAAAATGAGAAAAGAAGCCCCGAAATCAAAATTTAATCGGTCCAAAGTGCTTAAAATCGAATGTTTTTGCGAAAACAACTTGCGTGGGGGGTTGAAACACGTGTATAAAGTGCAGATCTAAAGGAAAAAATGGTTTGGGAAGCAAGGGGAGAAGTTTTCGCAGCTGTGGGTGTGAGCTCGAAGTGAATGGATGAGAGAATATAAAGAAAATGAGGTGAAAAGACAAACTTGCCCCCAGATTTGGGCAGGTGGTCGGCCGGCCACCTTTTCTGGCTGGCTGGCCATTTGCTTTTTGGAAATTGGCCGGTGGCCTCCCCTTAGGCAACCAGCTGGCCGGCCATGTCCCCCACATGCTCACCTAGCTCTCTGCAAATTTTGAGGCAGATTGGAGTTCCCGGGACCTGAAAAAGTTCAAGAAAAGTGTACTTTCTAGCGTGAAATTGCTCCGCCGGAACTTCAGCTGCAATTTCTGACATGTGTCTCATCATCACTCATCAAAATCAGAGTGTATCCTTCTTAAGCATGTTGTAACCTCTCCGGGAGGTGAACCAGAGGCCGCAGTCGAGTCGCCTTCACCGAAATGCACGTTTCCTTACTCGTTGTTTCGCAACAAACGGGCACCCTGATTTATGCTCGTTTTGCATTGTTGTGCACATAACTTGCATTCTCATGAGCATTTTGCATTGTCATGCATGTTTTCTTGGTGTACCATACCTCTGTGCTTAAGCATGCGTTGTCACGCACGTCTCTTTCTCGCATTGCGATACATTTACTCGCCGACACTGCGTGTGTCAAACTTTCGGAATCACAGGAATGACATTGAATATATGTTGTTAGTATATTGTTCTTGTTGAATTTCTTTCTTTTGCAGGCACGATATTGTATGTACGGTTCATTTGAGGCTGGTGTGACCAGACGAATCGCGCAGGTATCTGTAGACGTCCCCGAACGCCCCGGGAGGGTTAGGTCCCGTTCCGTTCATATTGGGTTCACTACAGTTCGGACTCAAATTGTCACGGTTCTTAATCTAAACCAAAGAGTCCAACTCTGGCAAATCGTTTTGAGAAAAACAGATTTTGAAAAGAAGTGCCAAACATGGACTGCTTTGCCAGATACAGAGTCACCACCTAAATATTTTAAAATGGGAAATTTAGGAAACCCTGACTCGGTGCCGAAGGCCACGTGTCCGTCATCACCAAATGTCTTGGCTCGGGAGCTTAGGTACGATCGGGGAAGGTCAGCTATGAGCACCCCCTTTCGCCCGGTCCGAAGACCGGCCTCTACTAACCATGATATCCGATTTTGAAAACGTTATGTGTTCTTATTCCGGTTATTAGCCTAGAATTACTATGTTATGCGCACAGCAAACAAGTATAGACTAGATTGCCTAATTTGGAAATAAGCATTGCATATCCGTTTGTTTTGAAAAGGCTTTGGAATTTGCTACTCGCAAGTAGGCTAAAACACGGATTTCAACGGGTTTTTCCAACTCAAGCAATCCAACCTTCACCCACAGGCATTCAAACAGTTTATGTCATATAAGCACTTAGCCACATGGTAATCATGCTGTCATGTTAACATTCACACGCATGCGATATGCTAAAGCATAAATACTCACATCGTACTCCGTACCAAAACAACAAACTAGTTAGCACACATGCATGACTCTAATTTCATGTTAAGTGCCTAATGTAGCGCATACAAGATGCAACCGAGAGTAGGCTCGGCTAATCTAGAAATGGCATATGAAATGCACAAACATCACGTACTCAAGTTAGATTTGAAATACTAATGCAGTTAGCATGATGCGCCGAGCCCGGTGCATGCAATACTTATGAATAATGCACGCATGCATTGCATAAGGTATGCTAAAATAAATATACCCTAATCTACCATCATAAGCAGGTAAATAAAAGGGAAGAAAGACGTGGGATTGGAAGACATACACACACCCACACACACTTATTACAAATACGCCCTCACTCGGAGGGACCAAATAAATATTACAGTCCGAATAATAAACAAATTAATTATTACAACAAAACTTCTAATCTAATTAAAATGAATGCGAAGAGAAGATGGCCGCAGCCCCCGCCTCGAGATGCGCGAATGATGCATGCTTGAACCCGCCTTGCCCGGAAAGCCGCGCCATGGCACTGCTGCCTCTGTTTTTACTGCCCTGTCTCTCAAAAAATTGCCAAAGTCCCAGAATGTCTCCCTTGCATGCTTCTGTATACCACCGGCTGGAGGAAATTCCCACCGGCTACTCACAATTTCCATCGGCTGCTTAGGAGATTATCGGCCATGAATATAGTGCCGGTCGGCACTATGTACTGCCGGTCGGCAGAGAATTCCTGCAGAGGACAGTTTTGACAGCAACAGAGGATTGGCAGTGCATGGCATGGGATTTTGGGCAAGTGTGAGCTTGGTCACACCCCCAATCATATAATGGACTCAAGGGGGCATGACCCTCGACCCTCGGGCCATCAATCGTGCATTTTGATGCATGATGGCCTAAGAGGCCAAGTTAGCAACTTGATGTAAATGCATGCAAATGAACAAATGAGTACCAAGACCTTATCATGTCAAAGTCAAGGGCCTCGATGACCAAAGGTTGAGATGTGTTTTGTCACTCGAAGTACAAACACCCCTCACCCCTCGAGTTTGGTTTGACACCCCAAACCAAACAATGTAGTGCAAAGTATGCAACATGGCTCAAGTTATGCAACATGGGACTAAGATGCAAGGCATACCAAATGCAATGCAACCTAACATGACAAGTGTATGATGCTTAGACATGCAAGATGCAAATGTAATGCAAATATGGACAACCCAAGCAATGGGACCATCATGTTACAACACTTAATGAATCAATAAAGCAACAAACATGAGGCAAGCATGCAATGGTGGACTTAGACCATATGGGGCAGATCTCAATCCACCCCAAAACAGTGGCCAAAAGTGCCCGAAATGGTGGACAAATGCTCAAGCTAACATGCAACCATAAGGGCCTAAGGCTAAGACACAAAGTGAAGCATTCCACTACCTACTAACATGACCACTCATGGCATGCATTAAGCAATCAAAAACAGATTTTCAGCATGCAAAATGAACTCCAAAAAAAAAAAACTCACACACATGGCATCCCAAAAGCTCTAAACACACAAGCATGCATAAGGCCCATTCCAAGGCACAAAACCACTATACTTCCAAGCATTAAAAGAGAGCCAAATGCAAGTACACAAGCATGGATTATGGGCTGAATTATGGTCTATGATGATACCAAATCATGAGGCTAAGGTAGGCTAAGCATGCTAGAAGCCAAAATACTCAAGGCCTACAAGCCGGAATGCAAAGCAACCACATCAAGCATGCCAAACATGACCAAAACAGTGGCTAACAGACCTTATGCAAGGCAAAACAATGCTAGTAACTTCATGAAGTTAAGTCAAATCATGCAAAGATCATGGCCTAAATGCATGGCATACTTCTAAGCATAAGAGAGGCATACAAAACAAGTGCAACATGCACACAATGGAGCACCAATCCAACCAACAATAGGGATATATTATGATCAAAAGACACCTAAAAAGCTCTGAAATAAGGCCATATAAGACTAGACATGCATGCTATTATATTAAGCCAAAACAAAGGCAAGAGAGGGACAAAGGGGAGAGGGGTGTCCCTCCCCTATACAAGACTTCAAACCAACCTCCTTACCACTGAAAATCCACTGATTTTCAATGGTGAAAAGAAACAAACACACAAGCAAACAAGGCCTAATAATGGAAGCACCAAAAAGGCCAAACAAGGCCTAAGAGGGTGAGTTTTCACTCAAACCACAAAATGACCTTAATGAAAGTTCAAAAGCAAGAAAATCTAAGGGTTCGTTTGGTTTGATTTTGGGAAAAAAATTTCCCAAATTTTTTCTACAAATAAGTTTTCAAAAGTAATCAAACCAAACAAATTTTCTCAAAAAAATTTCCCAAAACACACAAACCAAACAAGTTTTCCAAACAAATCTCTCTCACACACACATCAAATCAATCACTTTTTCCAAAACTCTCTCTCAAAAAAATTTTCCAAAACAATTTTCCAAAAAAACCAAACCAAACATGTTTTCGTACTTTTTATCTCTAAAACACATCTCTCAAACACAAACCAAACATACCCTAAGACTTTTTTCAGTTATAACAAAAGCTCAAAACACAAAGCAAGATAGGTAAAAACTTGTTGCAAAAATGGAGAATCTAAAGCAAGTGCTTACCCTTGAAGAACACTTGAGAACAGGTGTGTGCAGCCCTCCTCTATTGATCAAAACCAGTCCAAAAACTCAACATATGACCCTCCAAGTCCCTCAATCTCGAACTAGGGTGTATGGTGTGTGATTGGTGCAAAAGTAAGGTAAAACCACACTTTTAGGCCCTAAAACACACACACAAGAGGAGAGAGAGGTAAAGTGTAGAGAGAGAGAGATGTATGGCAGATATATAGGTGGTGTTTATATAGGCGAAGACCAAGCCAAATGACTTAATGGCTAAGCAAAGGAAAAGGGGCAAGAGGTGCAAAGGGGTCTTGGCTTCTTGGAGAAGCTAAGACAGCTGGCCAAGCTTCTCCAAGAAGCTTGGCCAAAGGTTCAAGCTTCTAGAAGCTTTAGGGGTGCAAAGGTGCAAAGGGGTCACTCCTGTGCACGGGGATGAGTGATGGTGCATTCCAGCTGGCACAACTGGCATGCACCATGCCTCAGGGGTGCAAAGGGTGCACGCCGGCCAGCCAAAGGGATCATCGGCACAAAAAAGTGCCGGTCGGCAGTATATAATGCCGACCGGCCAAATAGTTTAACAAAACAGTGCCGGCGGCTCACATATGCGGCCGGTGATGATAGGGAAGGGCCGGTGGTGTGTGGGGATGCCTCAAAAGGCATTCCCTGCCCCTCCAAGGCAAAACACAAGTGTTTGGTGCAAAACCAGACACAAAATAGTCGAGTTCGGAGATCCTGAGACAAGGCGCGTAGCCGAGAACTCCGGGAACTCCAAACGAACACAAACATGGATAATCACCGAGTGTTCAAACGGTGATGTCCAAGTCTTGAGGACGGTCAAAAATGGGGTGTCTACAGTTGCCCCTCTTTGACAGAACTCGAAAGTCATAACAATGACGGGAGTGAATGTCAAAGCCCAGAGACGACCCATTTTTGAAAGGCCGAAGACTTGGACAAACATGCAAGACAAATAAGGTATGCGCCCGAAGGCAGGGGCAAAATGCAAGACAATGCAAGAGCCGAGCATAACTTATGATCATGCAAAGAAAGCTGTAATGAAGCACGCATGCGACAGTTATAAGCTAGCATACGCCAATCTACACTACAATGCAGAAAGGATGTAAGAGAATTATGCAATTCTCAATACGTCTCACGCGGAGAATACAATACCTGTGCGGCTCGTCGGGTTGTACCGGCCTCAAATGAGCCGTACATACAATATCGTGCCTGAAAAGAAAACAAACTTAGCAGGTACATTGTTGTTATCAACATGCATGACAATGCAATCGAAAGTGTGTGGCGACGTAAGCAATGTGTATAGCAAGATAGTAGGATTGAACACATGTGAGTAAAGCAATGTACGCATGCAAGCAATGTGTATACAAAAGAAACTTGAACACATGTGAGTAAAGCAATGCACACATGCACGCAATGTGTATGGAAAGGGAATTTGAACACATGTGAGTAAAGCAATGCACGCATGCATGCAATGTGTATATATAAAAAAAAAAGGAACTTGAACACATATCAGTAAAGCAATACACGCATGCAAGCAATGTGTATAAAAAGGAACTTAAACACATATCAGTAAAGCAATGCACGCATGCACGCAATGTGTATAAAGAGGAACTTGAACACATATCAGTAAAGCAATGCACGCGTGCACGCAATGTGTATAAAAAAAGGAACTTGAACACATATCAGTAAAGCAGTACACGCATGCACGCAATGTGTATAAAGAGGAACTTGAACACATATCAGTAAAGCAATGCACGCATGCACGCAATGTGTATAAAGAGGAACTTGAACACATATCAGTAAAGCAATGCACGCATGCACGCAATGTGTATAAAGAGGAACTTGAACACATATCAGTAAAGCAATACACGCATGCAAGCAATGTGTATAAACAGGAACTTGAACACATATCAGTAACGCAATGCACGCATGCACGCAATGTGTATAAAAGGAACTTGAACACATATCAGTAAAGCAATACACTCATGCACGCAATGTGTATAAAGAGAACTTGAACACATATCAGTAAAGCAATACACGCATGCAAGCAATGTGTATAAAAAGAAACTTGAACACATATCAGTAAAGCAATGCACGCATGCACGCAATGTGTATAAAGAGGAACTTGAACACATATCAGTAAAGCAATACACGCATGCACGCAATGTGTATAAAGAGGAACTTGAACACATATCAGTAAAGCAATACACGCATGCAAGCAATGTGTATAAAAAGGAACTTGAACACATATCAGTAAAGCAATGCACGCATGCACGCAATGTGTATAAAGAGGAACTTGAACACATATCAGTAAAGCAATACACGCATGCACACAATGTGTATAAAGAGGAACTTGAACACATATCAGTAAAGCAATACACGCATGCAAGCAATGTGTATAAAAAAGGAACTTGACAACATATCAGTAAAGCAATGCACGCATGCACGCAATGTGTATAAAGAGGAACTTGAACACATATCAGTAAAGTAATGCACGCATGCAAGCAATGTGTATAAAAAGGAACTTGAACACATATCAGTAAAGCAATGCACGCATGCACGCAATGTGTATAAAGAGGAACTTGAACACATATCAGTAAAGCAATGCACGCATGCACGCAATGTGTATAAAGAGGAACTTGAAATTAAACATGGTAAAACATGATGCGGAGATGCAACGTACTGCAACACAGTATGATTGATATGATTTACGGAATTCACAAGATATAAAAGGATACGGGAAGGAACGTCCTTCGTATGTACCGAGCATCGCTCACAAAAGTCGTGGCCTGAGGTCAACTCGAAGGTCCACTTGCATTCCGACAGTGCATTTTCTTATATTGTCTTGAATAATGAAGGTGCCAAACCACACAATTGACCCGAACAAGGGCGCGAAAGGTGCAATGACCGTGAGGGGAGGTTACTGGTATACATTCGGTACCCTGCTACCCTGTTATTTTCTGCTTTACTTTCCTTTTTATTAGGAGTTTAGCACATTGCATTGCCTTACGCAGGTTCTATCTTTTGAAATCGCATATTTTTCTGTTTTTTTTTTATAGAAATACATGATGGAAATGAAACAACTATTTGTTCAAAAGGTGTTGCATTTGCACGTTCTATGAATCGCATCGCAAGGCATCACATAACAATGTGAATCAAATGACACTGTATTTTGAAAACGAAGCATCGCATCGTAATAATCAGGTAGTGAACCAATTATAACTCGATAAGCAAAACAAAGGGACTCGTTATGACCAAGCAGGCGCGAGTACAACTCGATAAACGGCACAAAGACTTAAAGAGAGTGAAATACAACTCGATAAGCAAATATACAACAACTCGATAAGCAAATGGGCGCGCCCTCGTGAGAATTGATCACTGGAGGGTATTGGAGGTGGTGGGATTCTCCAATACTTAGCATGGAAAGCTCAGGGGACAAGGGGGGGAACCACCGGCCTAGCTAAAAGTCCACCGGCCGTGTGCAAAGGCCATCGCCAAAAAATGATCCATCGGCCAAAACAGATGGCCGGTCGGCAACATATTTGGCCGGTCGGCAATACATTTGGCCGGTCGGCCGAGAATGGGAAGAACCAGCAGAATGTTGACACCTGTCCTCCATTCAACCTTATCTCCTACAAAAGATTCCAGCTTCGTAGTTTTCTTCATTTCCACTCTGATTTACTCCAAATGGAAGAATTCCTTGCCCAAAATCTCGCAACTTGGATTAACAACTTGGATGGCTCGGAAAAGCTGAATTTCCGGACCTTTGGCATAAACGCACTATTTACTTTGCGTCGTACCCCGCTACATTTTCCATTTCTTCATGCCGCGGCAAGGTTCTGGAATCCGGTGACGCACGTCTTCAGCTTTAGCGGACAAGAGGTGTGTCCTACCTTTGAAGATTTCCGAGCTCTAATGGAAACTGAGCGTAACGAAGAGATTTTGCCCCAACTTCGTTTTGGCCATGCCCAAGCCTTAGGGCAAATGTGTGGGCTTTCAATACCCGATGCTCGTTCTCTGATTTGTGATGGGATGCTGGATGTTCCGAGCTTGGTTTGCCGTTTTTCTGAGATTGGTGATCGCGGCGACCATCACTGGCAAGGCTTTCGGCGACACGCCCTTTGTTTGTGCATGCTGTTTCATTTTCTGTTTGTCTCAGGTTCCGGAGAGTCTAGCGTCCGTTGATTGAGGTTGCCTAAGGCTTGAAGGAGGCAAAAAGTGCATCGCCATGATTCTGGTGAGACGT
>JAPPVO010006531.1:0-20100 GCA_030407325.1 Camellia japonica | reverse complement strand
CCGATCATGGACACCGAGGAGTTATCCCCCAAGCACAACTGGTCGATCGAAGGATCTGAAAGTAGACATGCCAGTGCTACCCCCATTTCAAACTCTGTGTCCGCAGACTCTGATCCCTTGCTATGCTCATCCTTAACTGTTGGGTCTGTCTGCTCTTCAGCAACATCATCCCCAAGCAACTGCAGGTCAAAGAAGATTTCAAACCCCGGCAAGCGCTTCCTTTCTGCGTTCAGCCATGGCTCCGGAAAACCACAGAATGGAAAATCCTCCCCCTCCCGGATGAAGCGTCCGTTCAGGGTACCTCGGATGGGCCGATGCATCAATTCAAAGGGCTTTCCCATCTGTTTTGCTTTGGCCCTTGCAACCATCTCTTTTCCTTTTCTTACCCAATCTTCCTTGGTGGGCGTATATCCCAGGCCAAAGGTATGGGGGTTGTGCGGCACTTCGGCCAATGCTGCAATGCCCTTACGGCCGCTCTTTCCTAATCCCATCCCGGGGATGTATTGGAGTTTGTTCATGAGGTATACTGCTTGAGCACTGACATATATCCCTTCGTTAGTAGCCATGATACTCTGTACAACCTGAGCCTCGGCCAAGGTAAAACCTGATATGAATACATCCTCCATGCCATGCTCGATTTCTAGAACAGGCGTGGATACCTCTGGTGGTGGGTGGATGATGAATTCTCAAAGACAATGGCTACTCCCTTCCGTAGGGGTATTTCACCATTTGATGCAAAGTGGACGATACTGCCTTCACCTGATGCAGCCACGGCCGCCGTAAAAGCAAATTGAAGGTTGCAGGGACCTCTAAGACATGAAAATCTATCTCGTGCTGCCCCGGCCCAACCTTTGTCTGAACTTTAACTGTTCCCATCACTTCTCTACTTGTATTGTCATATGCCCGGATGACCTGGGCTGTTGGTACAAAATCCATGGTTTTCAAGCCAATCGCATATGCTGTCCTTGCTGGACAGACATTGATGGCAGACCCGGTATCAACAAGTACCACCGGTATCCACTTATTTCTACACTCCACGGAGATGTAGAGGGGTTTATTGTGATTTATGCCCTCGGGCGGAAGTTCTTTGTCTGAAAAGGTCAATGTCGGGGAACCTCCTCCCGGAAAGACCAATCCCACCAGCTGCTCTGGCGTGGTTTCTATTGAAAGCTTCGCTTTGTCCATGGCTGATAAAACAGCCTCTCTATGCACTCGTGATGCCATGAGCAGTCCCCAAATAGAGATGTCCGCTTGTATCTTTTTCAGCTGTTTGAGTACGGCTTCTTCCTCAAGCTGCTTCTCCTTTTGCTTCTCGGCTTCTCTATCCTTCCCCGAGGCCTCTGGTTGATCCAAGTGTGGGGGTTTGAAATATCGCCCACTCCTCGTCATGTGGTCGACCTCTCCTATTAAGGTTGGTTATTCCCCAATCTTCATCCGTGTGGGCAAGACATAGTCTCATCTTCCCACCACATTCCATCAGCGCGATAGACACTGTCCGGCTCTGGTGTGACTGTTCTTGCGCTCGCAGCACTTTCATCCACATGCCCGCAACATTCTCGGTTCCTGTGCACACAGCAGTTTCAACTCCCACATGGGCCTTCGCCTTCCTGATTCTCTCGGAATCTTCAAAACTTGCTTGTTCCGACATAACTGACTGTTCAATCATCTCCGTACTCAAAATGTTCCAATCTCGGGCGAAATTCTTGACACCGCGCCCCCCGGCGATGTGTTCTGCTCTTCGACCCTTCCGGCCGTCGTTGATATTCTCATTCCTGTGAACTCTGCTCTGCCTGAAATTCTCCTACCACATCGGGCTGATCGTCCAACCACCTGGTAACTTCCGCTGAATCCTCATAATCGAACCACGCAATTGCCGCGTCCTCTGGGTATTGGTCATTGTAAAATTGGAGATCGGCCAGGTCCTCCCCTACAGCTGTTACATCATCTGTTCCCTGCCCCAGACTATCTCCTTGGATCACACACAACTCTCCCCCTGTTGGCAATTCCACTCCGGGCCCATCTTGGCCTTTTGATGAAATGTAGTCACTCGGACTATATGTCTTCCCAACGTAACTCCCAGATTCCGCAGACTCTGACTCAACGACCTGTTTCTCCTTTGGAATCTCCCTTCCCCTGTTCTTGGCGGTCACCGCCGCTGGCTTAGATTGGGTCATGGAGATGTCCATCATGCACAAGTCGGTGCAATCGGGGAGAAACACCTCTGGTTTAGGCAGGTGGGTAGGTGTGATATAGATACTAGGGTCGTAGGACACGGTCCCAGTATGGATGAAATTGAGTCTTTTGGGTGGTGGAGCTTGGTTATGTGCGGGGAGGGGATTTGTAGTAACATTGGGCTTCTCGGGAGGCAAAATCACCCATTGTCGATGAGATCTTGGATCTCATGACGCAATCGGAAGCACAGATCGGTGTCGTGACCGTGCTGTTGGTGAAATGCACAATATTTGGCCGGGTTATGGGTAGGAGGGAGTTTTTCTAGTAAGGGCCGCGGCTTCAGGTGCCCTTTTTTGATCAAAACCCCCAGAGCTTTGGATAGGGGCATATATAGTGGGGGCGAAGGTTCTGGTGTTTCTGGGTGGGTATTTGGTTGTTTGTGGGTTGCTTCCGGACGCGCCGGAGAATGGTGCAGCTGCAGTATTTCTTGGAGGGGGGTTGGTGGTGACCATGCTTACTTCGGTGGCTCTCGTAGTAGTAGTGCCACTCGGGCTTGCATTGTTACCACGATTGAAAGTTCGTCGGGGTTGCTCCCGGTCGTTATCAATCAAGCCTTGCTTCAAGGCATCTTCAATCTGCACCCCCATTTCATGTAGGTCAGAAAAAGTAGGAAAGGGGAGAACTATCATCTTTTGCATCAACTTCGGCTGAAGATTGCGCACAATCATCCGAATCTGGTCTTTGTCCGTAGGCCTCAAGGTCATCATCGAAGCCTTGCCCTCCATCTGGTTACAAACTCTGAAAAACTCTCCTTAGGCTCTTGCCTAGTCGTCTCGAGATCACGGGTCGTAATCTCAATCTGTGTATTATACGAATACTGTGCGATGAAGGCCTCAGCCATTTCGTCCCAATTCCTCTTAACGTCATCTCCAGCTTGGCATACCATATGGCGCCACCACCCGACAGGGTCCGGCCAAATAAAGACAACTTCTGAAGCCTACTGAGGCCCATTGGCTTAGGACATCTGAAAACAGTCGTAAGTGCACCATGGGGTCCCCGGACCCGTCAAATCGGTCAATATGAGGCATTTTGAATCTGTCGGGCAGCGTCACAGCTGCGTCGGTATATCCATCTTCAATGTCGGGGATAGTCTTAACCCCTTGTGATCTCTTGAACAGCTTTTCAAGCTTGCTCAACTTTAGTGCGGTGGGATCAGTCTCGAACTCAAAGGGAGAGTCCGGTAGGTTGGTGGGTGTTTTTGACAGCTGAGGTTGAATCTGGGGTAGGATCGGAGGTGGGGGTGGTCCTGTAGGAAGTTCTGTATCATTCTGAGCATTGGTCGTCTCTCCGAGATTCGGGGCTCCTGGTGGAGGAGGAACTTGTTGCGAAGCAGAGGCTCCGGTTTGCTGCTCTAGCCTGTTTCCTTTCACCAGTGTGGCCTGTTGCCTGGCAAATTCTGCCTGTCGGACAGCGTCTTGCTGCATCATTTTCATGCTTTCTTGGAGGTGGCGCACCATCTCTTCTAAACTAGCCATGCTATTCTGCTCTGGTTGAATTACCGGTATATATTCTCTCTCTGTTGGTGACACGGAACCCTGATCCCTACTGAACACAGGTGGGGTAGATAAGGCCCTCTGAACTGACTGTTGTGCTGATGTCCTCTGTCTGACTGACCTCCGCCTAGTAACCGGGGGTAGTGAACAGTACACTGGTTGTCCGTCTATCAGATCCTCAGATCGATGGAGTCGACGACCTCTAGTCCAGAGTGCTTGGGGAGTATCTACTGGGTCAGAAGCAATCGTGCTCAACTACCTAGTAAAAAGATAAATAAAGCGTATAAATAACAGAAAATCGGACAGCATAACGGCATAAAATAAACAACACACGGTTGGATAACACGCTGAACTCGATACACTGTTCCTCAAATACTGATCACTGTTTCTGAATCATTGCCCCAAGTCTGAATCTTGTACCCACAGATAACTGATTTCCCAAAATACTGTTACTGGTGCCTCAGGCCGGATAAAATCGCAAACTGATATGCACATTCCCTGTAAGATACATTCTAAAAGCACATAGCAAGTAAAGAGCCAAAAACACCTATGTTGGGTAGGGTTTCCCTGTCCTATTTTGTCAGGAGCTAGGGTTTCACTACGCACGCAGCGGTTTCAAACAACCTATATCGGGTAAGCAACCTGTCCTAGTTTGGAATGGTCACTATGGATCCGAATATGCACTAGGTCGAATGGTCAAAAAGGGTGCCCCGGTAAAACAGGGGTTTGTGTTTCCATACTGGCAGAGCCCGCAACCGGTCAGCCTTATGGTCATGCCTTGACAAGACAAGCCTCCGGCAAACCGCTCAGGAATAGCAGATGGCTAACACGGTGTCCTAGGCGCACCAATGCAAATGCAATGCAAAGAGACACATAAACGTAATCAAAACAGGATATCACGAGTTTGAGTCAAGCTCTCTAAACTCCCCAGCAGAGTCGCCAGAAACTGTAACAAGCCCGCGGGGGACCTCGCTACAGCTCGGACTCTCCTTTTGTGTTGCGGTTCTTAATCTTGAACCAAAGAGTCCAACTCTGGCAAATCGTTTTGAAGAAAAACAGATTTTTTGAAAAGTAGTGCCAAACATGGACTGCTTTGCCAGATTACAGAGTCGCCACCTAAATATTTTTTAATGGGGGAATTTAGGAAACCCTGACTCGGTGCCGAAGGCCACGTGTCCGTCATCACCAAATGTCTTGGCTCGGGAGCTTGGGTACGATCGGGGAAGGTCAGCTATGAGCACCCCCTTTCGCCCGGTTCGAAGACCGGCCTCTACTAACCGTGATATCCGATTTTGAAAACATTACATGCTCTTATACCGGTTATTAGCCTAGATTTACTACGTTATGCGCACAGCAAACAAGTATAGACTAGGTTGCCTAATTCGGAAATAATCATTGCATATCCGTTTGTTTTGAAAGCGTTTCGGGTTTTGCTACTCGCAAGTAGGCTAAAATACGGATTTCAATGAGTTTTCCAACTCAAGCAACCCAACCTCCACCCACAGGCATTCAAACAGTTTATCTCACATAAGCACTTAGCCGCATGGTAAGCATACTGTCATGGCAACATTCACATGCATGTGGTATGCTAAAGCGTAAAATACTTACATCGTACTCCGTGCCAAAACAAGAAACTAGTTAGCAGACATGCATGTCCCTAGGTCATGTTAAGTGGCTAATGCAACACAGGCAAGGATGCAATTTAGAGTAGGCTCGGCTAACCCTAAAATGGCACATGAAATGCTACAACTATCACGTATTCAATTTGGAATTGAAAGTACGATGCAGTTTGTATGATGTACCGAGCCCGGTGCATGTTTAGACAAATGCATGGATGCACGCATGCATTGCATAAGGTATGCTAAAAAACGTGCCCTAATCTACCATCATAAAGCAGGTAAATAAAAGGGAAGAAAGAAGTGGGGGTTGGAAGACATACAAACCACTCACCCACACTTATTACAATTATGCCCTCACACGGAGGGACCAAAAGAATATACAGTCCCAAATAATACAGTCCGAATACAGAACAAATAAATTATTACAGAAATTTCTAATTTATCAAATTAAATTCAGTATATAAAAAAAAAGGGGCCTCAGCCCTGCCTCGGGATGCGCGAATGATGCATGCTCGAATCCGACTCGCCCGGAAACCCGCATCATGACACTGCTGCCTCTGTTCTTACTGCCCTGTCCTTCCAAAAATTGCCAAAGTCCCAGAACACCTTCCTTGTATGCTTCTGTACACCACCGGCCTGATGGAATGGCCACCGGCCATGTAAAATGACCACCGGCTGCTTGAGAGGTTATCGGCTACCCATAAAGTGCCGGTCGGCACTCTATACTGCCGGTCGGCACAAAATTTCTGCAGAGGACAGTTTGACAGCAACAGCAGGCAGACAGTGCATGATATGGATTTTAGAGCAAATGTAAGCATGGTCAATGCTCCCTATCATGCATGGGACTCAAGGAAGCATGACCCTTGGTTCTTAGGCCATCAACTATGCATCTTGGTGCATGATAGCCTAAGGGACCAAGATTGCATTTTAATGTAAAAATGCATGCAAACACACAAATGAAACCAAGACCTTATCATGTGTTGGTCAAGGGCCTTGGGGACCAAGAGTTGAAACAAGTTGCACCACTTGGAGTGTGAACTTCCCTCAACCCTTATGCTTGGTTTGACAACCCCAAACCAAGCCATGAAATGCATGTATGCAACATAGCTCAAATGATGCAACATGGGAATTAGGATGCAAGCACACCAAATGTCATGCAACTACCATGTTAAGCATGCAAACATGCAAGAGTATACAAGATGCAAATGTCATGCAAACATGGACCAATCAAGCAATAAGACCAACATACTACAACACTTAATGAATCAATTAAGCAATAGACATGAGGCAAGCATGTGATGGTGGACTAGACCACAATGGGGCCCCTCAAACCTCCCCAAAACAGTGGCAAAACATGCCTAAAATAGTGACCAATTACCTATGCAAACATGCAAGTCAAAGGGGTTAAGGCTAAGGCACAAAGGGAACACTCCTTGCTACCACTAACATGGCCACTCATGGCATATATTAGACCAAAAACAGATTTTTAGCATGCAAAAATACACCCCAAAACCTTGATATGGCAGCCCTAAAATGCATTAAACATGGAAGCATGCAAAAGGCCTATTTCAAGGCATAACATTGCAACATTTCAAAGCATGAATAAGATGGTAAATGGAAGCATATAGGCATGATATAGGGACTGAAATAGCATATGAAAGGACTCCAAATCACTTAAATAGCCTAACCAATGCATGTTCATGGATCATATGCTCAAGACTAACAAGCCATCACGCAAAACAAACATGTGCATGCCAAAGGTGACAAAATCAGTGGCCCACAGCCTCTAAGCATGGCAAAATGATGCTAATACCATCATGGAATGAGGCTCATACATGCAAGAAACATGGCCTAAACTCATGGCTCATTTCTAGGCAAACTAGAGCATTACAAAGCAAGGAAGTATAAGGAGCATGCTAAGGACCCAAAACCAACCAACAGTGATGATATATGATCCAAAACACCCAAATAAGCTTTGAAATGAAGGCATATAAGGCTAAAAATGCATGCTACTATGTGAGCCAAAGTAAAGACCAAAGAGGGACAAAGGGGAGGGGGGTGTCCCTCCCCTATACAAGACTTCAAAACACCTTCCTCAACACTAAAACCCTCTGATTTATGTGATGAGAAGACAAAAGCAACAAAGCAAACAAGGCTTAAAAAAAAGGAAGCACCAAAAAGGCCAAACAAGGCCTAAGAGGGTGAGTTTTCACTCAAACCACAAAGTGACCTTAATGAATGTTCTTAAGCAAGGAAAAACAAGCTTTTTTTCAGTTATACACAAAGACTAAAACACAAAGCAAGATGGGTAAAAACTAGTTGCAAAAATGGGGAAACTAAAGTAACTAGCTCACCTTTGAAGAACACTTGAAGAACAAATGGTGCAGCCCTCCTCTAGTGAGCAAAACCAGTCCAAAAACTCAACAAACAACCCTCCAAGTCCCTCAATCTCGAAATAAGGTGTAATGGTGTGTGTATTGGTGCAAAAGTGAGGTAAAAACACACTATTTTAGGCTCAAAACACACACACAAGGATGAGAGAGAGTGAGATATATAGAGAGAGAGTGCACAACACAGATGTATAGATATAGGAGCTCTGGTTTTGTTTGAAAATGGCTAACCTCCAACAAAGGGAGAGGAATGGTGCTTATATAGGCCAAGACTAAGCCACAAGACTTAATGGCTAAGCAAAGGAAAAGGGGCAAGAGGTGCAAAGGGGTCTTGGCTTCTTGGAGAAGCTAAGACAGCTGGCCAAGCTTCTCCAAGAAGCTTGGCCAAAGGTGCAAGCTTCTAGAAGCTTAGAGGGTGCAAAGGGTGCAAAATGGCCACACCTGTGCACGGGGGAATGTGATGGTGCATTCCAGCTGGCACAGCTGGCATGCACCATGTCCCAGGGGTTCAAAGGGTGCAAGCCGGCCGGCCAAAACAGTCACCGGCACAAAAAAGTGCCGGTCGGCAACATACAGTGCCGACCGGCCAAAGTGTTTGAGAAAACAGTGCCGATGGTCAAAAGGGAGTGCCGGTGTGGTGTGGGGGCAGCCGGTGGGCTTCAGGGATGGCTAACAAGCCTCCCCCTACCCTCAAATGCAAAAACACACAAGTCTTGGTGTAAAACCAAGCACAGAACAAGCCGGTTGAGAGGTCCTGAGGCACGACGCGCAGCCGGGACCCGGGAACTCAAAACGAACACGAACATGGATAATCACCGAGCGTTCCAACGGTGACGTCCAAGTCTTGAGGATGGTCAAAAATGGGGTGTCTACAGTAAGCAACCTGTCAAGTTTGAATGGTCACTATGGATTCCGAATCATGCACTAGTAATGGTCAAAAAGGGTGCCCCGGTAAAAATCGGGGTTTGTGTTCCATACTGGCAGAGCCCAAACCGGTCAGCCTTATGGTCATACTTTGACAAGACAAGCCTCCGGCAAACCGTTCAGGAATAGCAGATGGCAAACACGGTGTCCTAGGCGCACCAATGCAAATGCAATGCAAAGAAACACACAAGTGTAGTCAAAACCAGATATCATAAGTTCGAGTCAAGTTCTCTAACTCCCCAGCAGAGTCGCCAGAAACTGTAACAGGTCCGCGGGGGACCTCGCTACAGTTCGGACTCGATTTGTGTCACGGTTCTTAATCTTGAACCAAAGAGTCCAAATCCGGCAAATCGTTTTGAGAAAACAGATTTTTAGAAAAGAAGTGTCAAATATGGACTGCTTTGCCAGATACAGAGTCGCCACCTAAATATTTTATTTTTGGAAATTTAGGAAACCCTGACTCGTTTGCCTAAGGCCACGTCCGTCATCACCAAAGTTGCCTCGACTCGGGAACTTGGGTACGATTGGGGAAGGTCACTTCGTGAGCACCCCCGCTCGCCCGATCAAAGATCGGCCTCTACTAACCATGATATCAAGTTTTGAAAACATTGTGTGTTCTTATTCCGGTTATTAGCCTAGATTTACTATGTGATGCACACAGCGTACAAGTATAGACCGGGTTGCTTGGATTTGAACAAAACATTTCATGCTTGTTTTCGAAAGATGGTTTGCTACTCGCAAGTAGGCTTAAAATGCAGATTTTGCCACCCAGGTGGGCTTAGAAAAGATGGTTTTGCCACTATCTAGTGGGCTTAAAACTCACAGTTGATGATTTGTTCCAATCCAAATAACCCAACCTTCACCCACAGACATTCAAGTAGTTATATCACATAAGCACATAGCCTCATCGTAAGCATGCTATCATGGCAGTCACTCACACGCATGCAAGGATGCTAAAGCATAAAAACTTACCGAGCACTCCAAGCCAAAACAGAAACTGATTAGAAATCATGCATGATCCTAATTATACAGAAATGCCTAATGCAACACATGCAATAATGCAACACATGCAATAATGCAACTATAGCAGGCTCGGCTATTCTAAACATGGCATATGGAATGCTACAGCTATCAAGTATTCAAATTGGAATTGAAATACAGATGCAGTTAATATGATGCGTTGAGCCCGGTGCATGCAAAACAGATGAATGAATGCAAACATGCTATCATATTGTATGTTAATTGAAACATGCCCTAATCTAACCATCATAAGCTGGTAAATAAAAGGGAGAAAGACGTGGGGTTGGAAGACATACATCACACTCACCCACACTTATTACAACATTGCCCTCACTCGGAGGGTCCAAAAGAATAATACAGTCCCAAATAAATAGTACAGTCCGAATAAATACAAAAATCCTAATTAATTTACAAATTAATCTAGGAAAGCATTAAAACTAGCATACAAGCTAGGGACTGCCTCAGCTCTGTTCCGGATGATGGATGATGCATGTTTGAATTGCTTTGCGCGGAAATCCACTGCGATGCCCCAATTAGCCTCTGTTTTTACAATCAATGCTGGAAAGTAGTGCAAGGCTTTTGAAAGCTGCTGATTTCTGATTTGCTGCAACAGAGAGCAGAAAAGGGGCATGACAATGTATTTTCACATATGTATGCAAGCCTCGATCCTCGTGCCACCAATCACGCATCTCGATGCACGATGGCCGAGGAGTCGAATTGCAAAACTCAATATAGAATGAATGCACATGAAAACACAACAAGACCAAGACTCCATCATGGATAATCCGGAGTGTCGGCGACTAGGGAATTGAGACACGTTTCGTCACTCGGAGTATGAAACATACCTCGTTTCCCGTGCTTGGGCTAACTCCTATCCCAAACACAATGCAATATGCATGACATGCATGAATGCAACTAAGATACAACCTAACATGCACAATGCTATGAAATGGCATACACGATGCACGAGGTAACATGTCATACACAATGCGCTAACATACAACCTAGCATACACAGTGCTATGAAATGAAATGGCATACACAATGCATAATGGACTTACACCAACACAAGCGGACCTCAGTCGCACTCACATAAGAGGCCATTAGATGGAAATGAGACACTCGAAATGCGTGCACGCATGCACGCAAACCGAGGACCAAACCTAAGGCACAGATGCCACTCTACCAAAGCATGGCAAGGCATGGAATATGGCATACAATCATGCAAATTTCAATGTTAAAATATGATGCTAAACAGCCCCGAAACATGGCAATATGGCACCCGATGCATGAGATGAACCCCGAAACACAAAATTGGGCACATGGAATGACTTACAGCTATACAAAGCATGCATTATTTGAACATGAAGTGTAAAGACAGAGTCAAGACAGTCCCAAAACATGCATTTTCCAGTTTAGAGTGTGGCCAAAAAGTGCTAGCAAGATGGCTTAAATTAGCATGCAATTTTGACGGGCGAACATGGTTTACATGGCAAGTGTAAGAAGGAAGTGGAATATCACCAAACCAGCAAAAATCAGTGAATAAATCATATGAAAATAGGCCCAAATAACCACTGATATGCAACCATGGCATGCCAAAATGATGAGTTGCTTTAGAGGGCCATACAAGGGATTCTTAAGCACATACAAGATGAACATGTGGCAGCCCCAAACCAACTATGAAAATCAAATATGGTGGTCCCAAAACTCAACAAATTGACCCTAAAATGTGACTAAGAAGCATGCAAGATGGGGTCGCTTTGAAAGGCCAAAATGGCCACCAAACAAGTCAAGGTGAGAGGGGGTCACCCCCCTCTGATTTGGAAGCTCAAAACAGTGGCCAAGCCACTGGAAATCCACTGGATTCCAGTGGCTAGAGGGCCAAACAAGGCATGCAACAATAGCTAGGATATAAAGCTCAAAATAGGAGGCAACCAAGCATACGAGATAGCATATGACCTCAAACAAGAATGGAACCTTAATAAAACATGAAGATACTGTCAAAAAAAGCCTTTTTCCAGTTTATAACAAGTCTTAAAAATGAACACAAATAAGGCTAAACTATCATGCAAAAAAAGGCCCTAAAAGAGAGAATAGAGGAAAGGGGCAGCAGCTGGTCCCAAATGGCCAAGATCCCTTCAAAAAAGTTGAAGAGGGGCTCAAAACATGGCACTTTATAGTTTACAATAAGCCACGAAAATAAACACAAGTAGGCCTAAAACATTATGCAAGAAAAAGGCCAAAAGGGGGATAAAGATGCAAGTGATAGCTGCTGGCCTCAAACAGAGGAGGGCCCTTCAACAATGTTGAAGAGGGGCCCAAACCATGGTATGTTTCAGTTTATGAAAAAGTCCAAAACAACTCACAAATAGGCCTAAAATACTATGCAAAAAAAGGCCAAAAAAGAGAGGTAAAGAAGCAAGTGGTAGCTGGAGACCTCAAACAGTAAAAGGTCCTTAATCAAACATGAAAAGGAGCTTAAAATATGATTATTTACAGTTTGGGTCGGAGCCCAAAAATATAATCAAGTAAGACTTACAAATGAATCAAGAAAAGGCTAGAAAAGGGAAGAAGAAGGCTCACCCTTGAAGACCAATGGATCAGCAGCTCTTGAACCAAGAAGAGGAGCTCTTAGCCTCTGGAAAACAGCCCCAAAGTGTTGGAAAGGAGGATGGAGAGGTGGTGCTATGTGGTGGTGTAGAAATGGTGCAAGGGGCTTAAGGGTTTTGAGGGTTGAAGTAGAGAGAGAGAGATATAATGCAAGAGCTCCAACACCAATTTTGTAACCCTTAAAACTGAAGGGGAGGGGCTGGCTATATAGGCCAAGGAGTGGAGAAAAGGAGGGGAGATTCAAATTTAAGTTTCCCCCCCCAAAAGTTCCCCCCCTCGGATACAGAATCTGGGGGGGAAAGGAGGTCACAGCTGGAAGGAACAGGGTACAAGGATCATGGCCGGCCAGTTATTGAGGCTCCAGGTGGCCGGCCGGCCACTTCCCTTGGCCGGTTGGCCAAGGTCAAAAGGGTCAATGAAAAATAGCTGGCCGGCCACCCATATTGGTGGCCTCCCATGTGTGTACAACACAACCATGTGGTTGAAATCCTGAAAAAGTGAACCAGGAGAGAGAAAACCACACTTTTTAGAGGGGTTCAAAAGGGTCAAGATGAATTGATGGCCGGCCATGACATATTGGTGGCCTCCCAGGTGTGTACATCACAAATATGTGGTTGAGGGCCAAAGAAAGTGGCCCGGGAATGGTCAACACCAGCTTTTTAGCAGGAAAACGGGCGACGGAGGGCGATGAAGGAATAAAACTGGTTCTAAGGATAATTTCTGGCCTCCCACCCTTCTATGACCTTCCTAACAATGAAACAGAGGTCCCTGCCAAAAATGAGCTCAAACCGATGCAAATCGAAGGTTCGGGGGCCAAAACGCGCGGCCCGGGGCCCCGAAAACTGACTGTTAAGCACCAGAGGTGGCGTTCGACCACGAAGTTGGTCTCTCGAGCCACAGTGTCCCTCAAAAGGGAGGAAATAAGATGCATTCCTAAAATCGGAGCAAACGGAGGTAGTTAAGCGGTCCCGAACCGAGGCACACGGCCGACGGTTCCGAAAATCGGGAACCGGGCTTCGAAATGGGAAAAATGGCCTATGACCACGAAACGTAGCCTACAGCCACTGAAAGATGATCTACGAGACCCCTCCCTCCCTTCGGGAAGAGAAAACAGAGAAAACAGAGCCTGGTTCGCAAACCGTGGCAAAGCTGAGAAAAGCCCGGAAGTCCGGAGGCAAGGCTCGCAGCCGAGACTCTGAGACTTCTGAACGAGCACGATATGCAGCATCACCAAGTACTCAATCAGTGACGTCTAAGTCTTAAGGTCAGTCGAAAATGGGGTGTCTACAAGTGCTCACTTGCTTCATGTACTTGCCATGTAATCCATGTTTGATAGTCAAAATTGCATGCTATGTTAGGCCATCTTGCTAGCATCTTTTGGCCATGCTTTGAACTAGAAATGTTCATATTTTGGGACTGCCTTGACTCTGTCTTCATGCTTCATGATCAAAAAATGCATGCTTTGTATAGCTATAGGTCATTGCGTATGCCTAGTTTTGCGTTTCGGGGTTCATCTCATGCATCGGGTGCCATATTGCCATGTTCCGGGGCTGTTTAGCATCATATTTTAGCACTAAAATTCACATGTTGTATGCCATATTCCATGCCTTGCCATGCTTTGGTAGAGTGGCATTCGTGCCTTAGGATCGGTCCTTGGTTTGCGTGCATGTGTGCACGCATCTCGAGTGTCTCAGTTTCATCTAATGGCCACTGATGTGAGTGTGGCTGAGGTCCACTCATATTGGTGTAAGTCCATTATGCATTGCGTATGGCATTTCATTTCATAGCATTGCGTATGCTAGGTTGCATGTTAGAGCATCGTGTGTGCCATGTTACATCGTGCATTGTGTATGGCATTTCATAGCATTGTGCATGCCATTTCATAGCATTGTGCATGCTAAGTTGTATATTAGTTGCATTCATGCATGACATGCATATTGCATTGTGTTTGGTATAGGAGTTAGCCCGAGTACGGGAAACGAGGGATGTTTCGTACTTCGAGTGACGGAACGTGTCTCAATTCCCTGTCGCCGACACTCCGGATTATCCATGATGGAGTCTAGGCCTTGTTATGTTTTCATGTGCATTCATTCCATATTAAGTCGTGCAATTCGACTCCTCGGCCATCATGCATCGATATACGTGATTGGTGGCACGAGGATCGAGGACTACGCTCCCTGTAGAGTAGTCAAGCATACATATGTGAAAATCATTGCCATGCCCCTTTCCTGCTCTCTGTTGTAGCAAATCAGAAACCGGCAATCTCTTGGGACTTCGCGCAATATTCCGAGCTCAATTGTAAACAGAGGCTAATCGGGGCATCGCGATGGATTTCCGCGCCAAGCAACTCAAACACGCATCATTCATCATCCGGAGCAGTGTTGAGGCAGTCCCCTAGCTTGCATGCTAGTTTACCGTTTTCCTAGATTAATTTGTTAATTAATTAGGATTTTGTATTTATTCGGACTGTAATTATTCATTTGGGATTGTATATTATTTATTCGGACCCTCCGAGTGAGGGCAATGTTGTAATAAGTGTGCATGAGTGGGATGTATGTCTTCCAACCCCACGTCTTTCTCCCTTTTATTTATCAGCTTATGATGGTTAGATTAGGGCATGTTTCAATTAGCATACAGTATGATAGCATGTTTGCATTCATTCATCTATTTTGCATGCACCGAGCTCGGCGCATCATACTAACTGCATTTGTATTTCAATTTCAAGTTGAGTACTTGTTACCTGTTGCATCTCATATGCCATGTTTAGAATAGCCAAGCCTGCTATAGTTGCATTTTTGCATGTGTTGCATTAGACATTTCTGTATAGTTAGGATCATGCATGATTTCTAATTAGCTTCTGTTTTGGCTTGAAGTACTCGGTAAGTTTTTATGCTTTAGCATCCTTGCATGTGTGTGAGTGACTGCCATGATTGCATGCTTACCATGAGGCTATGTGCTTATGTGATATAACTACCTGAATCCCTGTGGGTGAAGGTTGAGTTATTTGGATTGGAACAATGCATTGACTGTGAGTTTTAAGCCCACTAGATAGTGGCAAAACCATATTTTTCTAAACCCACCTGAGGGTGGCAAAATCTGCATTTTAAGCCTACTTGCGAGTAGCAAACCATCTTTCAAAAACAAACATGAATGTTTTGTTCCAATTCAGGCGACCCGGTCTATACTTGTATGCTGTGCGCATCACATAGCAAATCTAGGCTAATAACCGGAATAAGAATGCATAAGGTTTTCAAAACTCGATATCATGTTTAGTAGAGGCCGATCTTTGATCGGGCGAGCAGGGGTGCTCACGAAGTGACCTTCCCCAATCGTACCTAAGTTCCCGAGCCGAGGCAACTTTGGTGATGACGACACGTGGCCTTTGGCACGAGTCAGGGTTTCCTAAATTTCTCAAAAATAAAATATTTAGGTGGCGACTCTGTATCTGGCAAAGCAGTCCATGTTTGGCACTTCTTTTCCAAAAATCTGTTTTCTCAAAACGATTTGCCGGATTTGGACTCTTTGGTTCAGATTAAGAACCGTGACAATTAGAGTCCTGAACTGTAGTGAGCCCAAATGAACAGAACGGGGGACTCAACCCTCCCGGGGCGTTCGGGGACGTTTACAATTTCTGGCGACTCCGCTGGGGAATTAGAGAACTTGACTCGAACCCATGATATCTGGTTTTGGCTACACTTATGTGTTTCTTTGCATTGCATTTGCATTGGTGCGCCTAGGACACCGTGTTTGCCATCTGCTATTCCTGAACGGTTTGCCGGAGGCTTGTCTTGTCAAGGCATGACCATAAGGCTGACCGGTTGTGGGCTCTGCCAGTATGGGACACAAACCCCGGTTTTACCGGGGCACCCTTTTGACCATTCGACCTAGTGCATATCGAAATCCGTAGTGACCATTCCAAACTAGGACAGGTTGCTTACCCGATATAGGTTGTTTGAAACCGCTGCGTGCGTAGTGAAACCCTAGCTCCTGACAAAATAGGACAGGGAAACCCTACCCCAACATAGGGGTGTTTTGGCTCTCACTTATCTGTTATGTGCTTTTAGAGTGCGTCTCTACAGGGAAAATGCATGTATCAGTTTATGAGTTTGGGCATCAGGCCTGAGGGCATCAGTCAGTGTTTGAGAATTAGTTATCTGCGGGTATCCGATTCAGTTTTCGGGGACAGTGATTCAGGGATAATGATCACTGTTTGAGGACAGTGCGTATTCAGCTTATCGACCGTGTGTTGTTATGCCCAGCTGTGTGTTGTGTATTTATTTTAAGCTGTTATGCTGTCCGTTTATCTGGTTATTTATTTCCTTATTGCTTTATTTATCTTTTTGCTAGGACAGTTTTAGCACAATTGCTTCCGACCCAGTAGATATTCCCCAAGCACTTTGGACAAGAGGTCGTCGGCTCAATCGATCTGAGGATCTGGTTGACGGACAGCCAGTGTTTCATTCTCTACCCCCAATGTCAGAAGAAAACCGAGAAAGCGCAGTGGTCTGAGCAGAGGTTACCAGAGCAGTGGTCTACCTTAGCAGTAAACAGTCGGTTGAGGTCCCAGTTCTGCCATAGAGATACACATACCAGTCAGTCAACAAGATCAGCAGAACATAGCCAAGATGAAGAAATGATGCGCCAAATCCAAGAGAGTATGAGCAAATGCAGGAGGACGCTGTCTGCCAAGCGGAGTTCTCTAAGCAGCAGGCCACAATCATGGCCCAACAGGCAGAATTAATTACCCGGCTACAGCAGCAAGCCGGAGCATCAGCCTTACATCCGAATCCTCCCCCACCAGGGGTCCCAATACCCGAGCAAACACCAACTACCCAGAATGTCCTGCCAAACATCCAAAACACCTTGCCGAACATCCAGAACATCCAGGAGGACACAGACCTTCCAACGGGGCCAGCTCCGCCCCCGCTTCCACCTCAATCATCCAAAGTACACACACCCGTCAACCACCCGGACTCTCCCTTCGAGTTCGAAGTAGACCCCACAGCACTGAAACTGAGCAAGCTCGAGAAGCTATTCAAAAAATCCCAGGGGGTAAAAGCTATCCCGAATATCGAGGACGGATATACCGATGTGGCTGTGACGCTGCCGGATAGATTTAAGATGCCGCAGATCGATCGCTTCGACGGATCTGGTGATCCCATGGTCCACCTCCGGTTATTCTCAGATATATTACAGCCAATGGGCCTCACCAAACCCCAGAAGCTTTCGCTATTTGGCCGGATCCTGTCGGGTGTGGCCGCTATCTGGTATGCGAAGTTGGAGGATGATGTCAAGAGAAGTTGGGATGAAATGGCCGAGGCCTTTGTTGCGCAATACTCTTACAACACCCAGATCGAGATTACGACTCGAGATCTCGAAACAACAAGGCAAGAGCCCAAAGAGAGTTTCTCAGATTTCGTGACCCGGTGGAGGGCGAAGGCTTCGATGATGACTTTAAGGCCCACCGACAAGGACCAGATCAGGATGATTGTGCGCAATCTCCAGCCAAAACTGATGCAAAAGATGATTGTACTCCCCTTCTCCACCTTTTCGAATCTGCACGAGATGGGGGTACAAATCGAAGATGCGATGAAACAGGGTCTGATTGACCGAAACAGGGAGCAACCTCGGAGAACCTTTAACCGTAACAACAATGCGGGCCCGAGTGGCGCTGCAACTGCAAGACTTCGGAGGTCAGCATGGTCGCCACCATTCCCCCTCCCCTTCCAAGGCCCATGGCAACCAACCCTTCTCCGGTGCATCCGAAGCAATACACAGACCACTAAATACCAACCCAGAGGCCAAAGAACCTTCACCCCATTGTACATGCCTTTGTCCAAGGCTCTAGGGGTCTTGATCAGGAAAGGGGCACCTAAAACCCCTAGAGCCGAGGCGTTGCCAAATCCACTACCCCCCACTCACAACCCAGCCAAGTACTGTGCATATATCACCAGCACGGTCGTGATACCAACCAATGTTTCAGACTGCGTCACGAGATTCAAGACCTCGTTGACAAAAATGTGATTTTGCCTCCAGAGAGACCTAAGTCACAACCAACCCACCCTACACACAACCAAGCTCCACCTCCCAAAAGAGTCAATCTTATCCAGACTGGGGTGTGTCTTACGATCCTAGCATCTATATTACTCCTTTCCCATCTACCTAAGCTGAAGGTGTTTTTCCGACTGCACTGACCTTTGTGCATGTTGGACATCTCTACAACCAACCTGAGTCAATGGTGGTGGCCATTAAAGAGTACAGGGGAAATTGCGGAGGAGGAGGAACTGTTGAGTCTGGGTTGAGCAGTCTGGGAATTTTGATGGAGAAGCCTACAATCCAAGTGAGTACATCCTGTCAGTGCCGGTCTGAGCCGAAGTATAGATTGCCAGAAAAGAGCAGAACTGTGTGATCCAGGGGGACAGATTTGAGCAAGGAACGGATGTTTCACGGCCGTAGAAGAGGACTTTGCCAACCTCCAGTTCTTCAATGACCAAGAATCAAGGGACGCGGCAGTCAACTGGTTTGAGTATAAGGAATCGGCAGAGGCTACCGGATAGCTGGATGATCAACCGGATGTTGTAGAGTTCCAACCAGAACAGGGCCCGGCAGGGGCGAGGGTATCAGTTGTGGCCAGAAGGGCCGAGAGTTAGAGTACATTGCCGGAGAGCGCCGATACAAAGAATTTCGCTCAGGACAGTAGCATTGTGAATGCAGGAATGAACAACAAACTACGCTAACGCAGGGGAACAACAGGGTTCTGAGAGAACCAGGAAAGCCAAAACCATGAGGGATTGAAAATGCTGTGGGCACAAGGACAGAAGATGCTGTGAGCATGTGGCTGAAAGTGCTGCGAGTACCATCATGCCGGAGCCAGATAGTGCCTTTTGAATGCCACACGGAATGTGGTGGAAGACGATGATTTATGTCTTTCCCACACAGACGAAGATTGGGGAGCAATCAACCTGACGATACCTGGTATCTCGATGAAGTGATCACATGACAAGAAGTTGGCGGTAACTTCAAACCCCCGCACCTGGACCAACCAGAGGCATGGAAGGAAGGATAAAGAAACTGAAAAGCAAAGAGAAGAAGCAGATTGAAGAAAAGAAGCTGTACTGAAGCAGCTGAGAGAAGATATAGCAGACATCTCCATCTGGGGACTGCTTATGGCGTCACGAGTGCACAGACAGGCTTGTCCTATCTGCTATGGACAAGGCTAAACTCTCATAGATAACACACACCAGAGCAGCTAGTTGGACTGGTCTTTTCGGGAGGAGGTTCCCCGATGTTACCTTTTCAGACAAAGAACTGCCGCCTGAGGGCGCAAGGCATAACAAACCCCTCTACATCTCTGTGGAATGTAGAGACAAGTGGGTGCCAGTGGTTCTTGTCGACACGGGATCCGCCATTAATGTGTGCTCGTCAAGGACAGCATACGCGATCGGGTTAAAGCCCGCGGACTTCGTGCCGACTACTCAAGTGATCAGAGCCTATGATAACACCAGCAAGGAGGTGATGGGGACTGTCAAAATTCAGACACAAGTTGGCCCAGGACAACACAACATTGAATTCCATGTCTTGGACGTTCCTACAACCTTTAACCTACTCTTGGGGCGGCCGTGGTTACACCAAGTGAAGGCAGTCTCTTCTACTTTACATCAGATGTTGAAGTACCCTCACGGGAAGCGGTAGCCATTGTTTTCAGGAATTCATCGATCCATCCGCCGCCAGAGGTGTCTACACCAGTCTTGGAAATCGAGCACGGCACGGAGGATATGTTCTTATCAGGGTTTACTCCGGTTGAGGGCTTGAG